>SSNS01000344.1:8276-35218 GCA_006937985.1 Aphyosemion australe
CGGAAGGACTCCAATAAGCCAGCCTAGAGGACAGATCCAAGCACCATCGAGAGGACATCAGGGCACCAGCCCTCAGCCAAAGGGAACCCATTTGGCGACACCAAGCCTAGAGCCCCCAGCCCAACACACTGTCGCCCCCACTGATACAGACCAGCCCAGAGCAAGACAACCCCAATCCCCAAGGGCCCACCCCAACCCCCGCGAGGGTCAGCCAGCCCGGAACCGCCCCCTGGCGGAGCGAGCGCCAACCCCCAACTGCACTCCAAACCCAAATGAATGGTGAGGATTGTAGTTGGAGAGGACACCCTTGGCCGCGAACCTTGGGAGACCAAGCAGTGAAGGGCCCTCCTCATTCTTGGATCAGCTTGCCTCCCAAGCCAGCAGCCACCCATCCATCATGCAGCAGCACCATAAGCTTCACAACCATTATGTCAGAAAGGGTTATGCCCCCCCCCCCTTTTTTTTTTTTTAAATGATGCATTTGGACCCCACACACACACATGTGCGCTCATTTGATTGTTCTCCAAGAACTCCAAGGTTCTGTGCTGGGCCCTCTACTGTTCCCCCTTCATCTGCTGACCCTCCAGCACATGCTGAGCTCTTTTAAAGGCATCTCCTTCTTTTAAAGGCATCTCCCTCTTTTAAAGGCATCTCCTTCTTTTAAAGGCACCTCCTTCTTTTAAAGGCACCTCCTTCTTTTAAAGGCATCTCCTTCTTTTAAAGGCATCTCCTTCTTTTAAAGGCATCTCCTTCTTTTAAAGGCATCTCCTTCTTTTAAGCATCTCCTTCTTTTAAAGGCATCTCCTTCTTTTAAAGGCATCTCCTTCTTTTAAGCACCTCCTTCTTTTAAAGGCATCTCCTTCTTTTAAAGGCATCTCCTTCTTTTAAAGGCATCTCCTTCTTTTAAAGGCATCTCCCTCTTTTAAAGGCATCTCCCTCTTTTAAAGGCGTCTCCTTCTTTTAAAGGCATCTCCTTCTTTTAAAGGCATCTCCTTCTTTTAAAGGCGTCTCCTTCTTTTAAAGGCATCTCCTTCCATCTATAAATCTATAATAAAGTGACCCTCTTAGTTCACGGCTATCATCTTTCCTTGTGTTTGCGCAACTCTACATCACCTCCAGTCTCTTCAGGGACGCTGGGTTGCACACGACACCGTAATCATCCAACAAATGAGCTAAACAACGTAAACATGCCGACAGCGTGGCTCATTGTCTTGTGCTTATCTGAGCTGATGCTGTACTTCTGTTGAAAGGCGTTAGCGAGAGGCTGCTGTTTTTTCCCTGGCGTTACCTGCTGGAGTGTTCTGCTTCCAGAAAGTGATACATTGGGGTGGGGGCGTCGGAGGTGCTTGGCCGTGTTTGAAGTGTTAACCGCTACGTATGGGAGATGGGTCAAACAATGCTTGTAGACAGTCTCTTTTCTGTTCACCGTTTTCTCTCCATATCTTTATGTTCAACCGCAAACCAGAAATGTTCCCACGCAGCAGATTTGTATGAAGACAGCGTGTTTTGAATTGTTGCCTCTCGTCGAAAGTCGCCATGACTAAGTTTCTCTCTCTACTGTTTGTTTTGCTAAAACTTTCATCTCAGCTCTCAGTGGGGCGGGTCAAACCGTGATTGGATGTTTACTCGCAGGTAGGGAGGGGGTCTGCTGTGAGCAGCTTCAGACGAGACTAGAGCGGGCACACGGAATGAAACCTGCACAGACGCAAGGATATTAATAACAATGCGTCTTTGGACCGCGGTCTTAAGACTTGTTGTCCAGTCTTGGACCAACTATTGTTGCATCCCTAGTTAATAGTATCAAACGCCTTACTTTCTTGCTGTTCTTGCTCCTAGAACGCACATTGAATTGCTTCTGTATGAATGTGCTATACAAATAAATCTGCCTTGCCTTGCCTTACGTAGATCAATAAAAAAACCCAACAGCATATTGTTTATTAGCTGTAGCTATATTTTCAATTAATTTAATCACTCCTGAAGACGGTTGGTTACTCTGAAACCCATATTAATGATCACTCAACAAACCATATTTCTCAATTAAAGTATCAATCTATTAGCAAACAATACTGCAACCTTTAACCAAATCATTAAGCACTCCCCAGATATCCTTAAAGGGACTATAAGGACTTTGAAATTTTCATGCTCGCTATCGCCCCCTCAGGCCAAACGTGTAACTGCAGCTTCAATAGTAAGCTCGTGCACGAGGCATGCATGCTGTACTCCTGAATGAAAACAACAGCTGAGTCAGTCCTGCTGCTGATGGCTCTTCTAAATTGTCTTTCAAATCTGCCTCCACACAATCAGCAATGTCCAATACAGAATAGAATAGAATAGAATAGAATAAAATAGAATAGAATAGAATAGAATAGAATAGAATAGAATAGAATAAAATAGCCTTTATTGATTTTGTACAGGGTACAGTGTAATTGGAGTGCCACTCCCTTTGGTGCAAAATGTAAAAGAATACAAAAAATAATACAGAAATGATATAAATATAAAATCAACAATAATATGTGCAAATATACACAGAGTAGCAGCATTAGTTTGGTTCTGTGCAGGCCACTATTGTAAGCAGAATGTTAGCATATTGAGTGAAACTCAAATAGCACATATAATTGTTAGCCTATATAATAATTATAATTGTTATATAATAATTATAATTGTTATAATTGTCAGCTTCATCCAGACCAATGCAAGGAAGTTGGTCAACCTCATCCTGTGATGCACACCTATTGCACAAGACAAATAAATGTTATATAATCAGTGAATAGAAAGTGAGAGTGGGATGTTACTACGGTATTAAAAAAACAATAATAAAACATACCTTATTGATATTGGAGGTACATAATCAGAATCATACGGGTCTAAAGCTCCTTCCTTCTCTTTCCAGCTCTAATCTGGAAGTAAAAACAGCAGCAGAACATGATTATATATCCTGACATATAGCCATTGCATTTCTATGAGAATAATTTGTTACTTACACACTGTTTCCAAACTATTGGCTTGTTCCTCATCTAAAGAGTTCTTTCAGCTCCATCGATTTGATGCTACAAAAACAAACAGAAAACATCAATTACAAAAACATAGGTTATGAATCAAATGATAAAAGCTCTGCATGTTTCTGCATTTACCAAGACTTCTCATAAATGATAACCAGGACTGCTGTATCATTTATTCTCCACATCCAGACACAATTAGCCTTTCGCCGGCCCCGCCCCCAGAACGGCTATTGTCCAATCACACATCATAGCAACCGTTACTATCCGACAGCTCCAAACAAAATGATGAAGCTAAGCCTAATTTACTACTAAGCATTAGCCTCGATAGTAGTCGTGTCTCCTTCGTTTCCCTTCAGAACCTCCTCATCCAGCTCAACCAGCAACAGCATGAGTGCTCCCCCCGCCCGCGGCTGGGCGGAGGTCCGCCCTCCAGACTATCCAAGACCCTTTTAGATAAGACACACCGTGCCGGCAAATCAGCGTAATATTACCTCAACCGTGTGTCTTATAAACGCACATTAAGCCTTGGCGCAACAGCGGGTGGTGTCATGATCACGTGATGAATTAATGCCGAGCTCCGGCCGGGAACTAAAAATAAAAGTAAACACGGGACACTGGGGAAGCCTGCTTGCTCGACCCGAGCATGATCTTTTCTGTGAGTTTACAGGCCTACAGAGGCAATCACAGTGAAAATGCCAGGGCTCATTCTACAGGACCAGGGCTTTGCAGGAGAATGTATGAGGAAGACATTTAAAATTTCTATACTTGTATTAGCTGTTAAACTTCCACATAGTCTCTTTAATATTGTATTTATGTTTCAACAGTAGATTATACTAGTAATTGTCTTTTGCTATCTTGTAATCAAGGTCAATTTTTTTTTATCTTTTATATTTATCGTCATTATCCTTAGTTCTGTGTTTGACACAATTTCTATAAATACTGTTTTTATTTTTACAAGTTTTTTCCAGACCTCTTGTGATCCACAGTTGTTCTGACGGTAATGAAATTAACAAAAGGTGCACTAAAGGAGCATCAATGAGACGAGTGCAGAAACATTAATGGTTTTCCAGGAATGAATGAATGAATGAATGACTTTATTTCTAGAGCACATTTCCTGCATGGCAACAACTCAATGTGCTTTACAGTAGAAAAACATAACAAAAAATAATCAATTATAAAATATGTACACACTCATCAACAAATGGTACATACATAAAATACACACATAAAACAATTAAAAACCCATACATTCAAACATACACACACACATTTACACACACATCCACACACGCCCGTAAAACAAAGACTGAGGTAAAAGTTATTAAAGCAGTGAAACATAATTACGAGCCCTTATCTAAAAAAAATAAAAATAAGAATAAAACTATAGAACAATTAAAAGAGGATATAAAATAAAAAATAAAATAAAAATAAGACAACCTAACCATATGTTTGTTCAAATAAAAAAGTTTTTAACTTTATCTTAAAAATATTTGGTGTAGCTGCTTCCCTCATGTCTAAAGGCAGAGTATTCCAGATTTTTGGTGCATAAACACTAAAAGCAGCTTCCCCTGACTTAGAATGTGTACGTGGTATAACCAGGTAGCCATGATCTGCAGACCGGAGTGGTCTGGCTGGTATGTAAGGGACTAGCATGTCTGTAATATATTGCGATGCAAGGCCATTAAGAGCTTTATATACAAGCAACAGGATTTTAAAATCAATTCTTTTTTCAACTGGTAACCAGTGCAGAGATCTTCAAACAGGAGTGATGTGTTCTGATTTCTTTGTCCCTGTCAGAACGCGAGCAGCAGCATTCTGAATCAGCTGCAATCTGTGAGCAGCATACTGAGGGAGGCCTGTTAGGAGGCCATTGCAGTAATCTAGCCTACTAGTTATGAATGCATGGATTAATATTTCAAGGTCAGTTTTTGATACAAAATGTTTAATTTTAGAAATGTTACGTAAATGAAAAAAAGCTATTTTAGTTGTATGATTAATGTGTTTTTTTAAATTCAGGTCACTGTCTAATATGACACCCAAGTTACGTGCTTCATTTTTACATTGAAGAGACAGAGAAGTGAGAAGGTCTGCAACTTTCTGTCTCTGGACGTTTGGACCAAATACCAGAATTTCTGTTTTGTCTTGATTTAATTGTAAGAAATTTTCTGACATCCAGGCATTCATATCCTTAATACATTGTGTAAGGGAGTCGAGGGGAGCTGTATTATCAGAGGACAATGAAATGTATAATTGTAAATCATCTGCATAATTGCACAAGTGGAAGCATATACAGGTTAAATAATAGCAGACCAAGGATCGAGCCTTGAGGTACACCACAAGTAACCATCACTTTTTTAGAATTAAACCCCCCAACTGATAAAAATGACTGCCTGTCTCTAAGGTATGTTTGAAACCATCTAAGAACCGGACCAGAGAAGCCAACCCAGTGTTCTAACCTGTCTAACAGAATGTCATGGTCAACCGTATCAAATGCAGCACTAAGGTCCAGAAGGACAAGGACAGTTACTTTTCTGGAGTCCGTGTTTATGTGTAGGTCATTAACAACCTTAATAAGAGCTGTCTCTGTGCTGTGGTTACAGCGAAAACCAGACTGGTAAGTATCGAAGATGTTGTTTGATGAAAGGTAACTGTTTATCTGAGTGAAAACTGCTTTCTCAAGTAGTTTACTAAGAAACGGTAAGTTTGAAATTGGTCCATAACTGGAAAACGCAGTTGGATCAAGGCCGCTCTTTTTTAACAGGGGTTTGATGACAGCTGTTTTTAGAGCACTGGGGGAAATTCCTGATTGAAGAGACAGATTTATAATTTCCAACACATCAGATTTAACACATTGGAAAATGTTTTTAAGAAAATGTGTTGGAATAGGATCCAGGCAGCAGGTGGACGATTTTAGTTGTTTAATCAAGTTATCTAGTGCTTTGTTATTTAAAAGCTCAAAGTGAGTCATACTACAGACTGTGGTCCTAGAGTGCTGTTGTCTGAGGTCATTGTTGGATCTGGAGATATTCTGCCTAATGTTAAAAATCGGTTAAAAATCGGAGGATGCTACAGACGTTTTACGTCTCCTCATATTGAGTCCTAAATCATTTTGGCTCTTTGCCAGCAGACACATGAACAATCCTGATCTGTGGCACAGACTCAGCTTGGTTTGAATATCAGCTGTGATCTGAAGCCATTCTGGTTGCAAACGCAGAGCCACTGGTTGGCATGTCAACCACTGTCAGTATAAATAAACAAATCAGCTCATTTGTATTATTAACAGAGGATTTCCTTCTTAGCTGGGTGTTGCCTTTGCTCTTGAGCAACAATACTGAAATAAACCCTGTTGGTACTTTTGGGAACAAGCGTGGGAACATGAGCACCGGCACGATCAGATCCTAAAAACCTTCACCCTACGGAACCAGACAGAGACCCCGCTGTAAAGCAGCACTGCTTCCAGGGAATCATGTTTTCATAACTGACAGCATAATATAGATATAATCTGTGCACATCACACATTTCTCCACCAGCACCCCCAGTGAGAACCTCAGGCGAACACCAATGTGGAGATACAGTCCCAAAGGAGTGTTTTCATTGGTCGACTGCAGACAGGAGTCGTAGGTTTTCAAGCTGTGCTTGAAGACTGTTGGAGACTGTCTTCTTTCTAATAATGAGACTCGTATCTATGCGTAGGCTTTGATTCACCCGTACATAACGAGTTGAGCGCAGCTGAAAATCTGTTCCCGCGGCTATGGTCAGGACCTGTTTCCCATCCCAAAGGGAAGATACCCTTTCATCTTTGGGGGTAAACCCTGCATACAAGCAGAGTTTTGGGGTGAACAAGAAGCCCAGCCTAGACCTTTGCATCTCACTCCAAGCAATTCCAGTATAATAAAGTCCAACCTCTCAAGTACTTGACTTCCAGAGACGATGCTGAATTGAGGTGAGTCCAACTTTACCTAGCCGTTACAACTCACAATCTCCAGCTGTTTCCCTGCCAGAGAGGTGATGTTCCATGTCCCAATTACCTAATGTAGATTCCAGGGATCAGACCACCATAGTCTTGATCTGCCACCTGATCCACAATTCATGGTACCCTTTATGTTTCTCCTGCAGGTGGCGGGTACACAGGTGGACAAGCCCATGTATTTGGTGTGGGCTGGGCCCAGCTGGGCCACATGGGTGGGTAGTGCTAGGACCAATCAGAGCAACAAACAATGTGACATATTCACCGCCATGGATGTCAGTCAACAGGGCAGTCCGCCATACAGCGCTTAAGAAGATGCAAATACACTGCTCACAAAAATGAAAGGAACACTTTTTTTATTGGGCCTGGCATGAAATCAATGAAACCTGTCTGATAATTTTCTGGTTGATGAAGCAGCTGAGGGCATTGTTAATCACTTTCAGCTGTATTGGTGTTCATGGACTTAACGACAGGTGCACTAAAGTGGCAACAATTACAAAACCCTCAAAACAGGACTGGTTTAACATGTGGAGGTCATTTCAAGTTTCTCCCTCTTGATCTTTTTTGGCTGGTTTTCCACTCGTGCTAGTTTTGGCTTGAGTAATTATCTCTACTGGCAGCATGAGGCGATTCCTTAACCCTACAGAAGTTGCACAGGTTGTCCAACTTCTCCAGGATGGCACATCCACACGTGCTGCAGCAAGAAGGTTTAATGTGTCTCCCAGCACAATCTCCAGAACATGGAGGAGATTTCAGGAGACTGGCGGTTATTCTCGGAGAGCTGGACAGGGCCGTAGAAGGTCCACAACCCATCAGCAGGACCGATACCTGCTCCTTTGTGCAAGGCGGAACAGGCTGAGCACTGCTCGTGCCCTACAGAATGACCTCCAGAGGGCCACTGGTGTGAATGTCTCTACCCAAACAATCAGGAACAGACTTCATGAAGATGGCCTGAGGGCCCGACGTCCTGTAGTGGGCCCTGTGCTCACTGCCCAGCACCGTAGAGCTCGACTGGCATTTGCTCAAGAACACCAGAATTGGCAAGTCCGCCACTGGCGCCCTGTACTTTTTACAGACGAGAGCAGGTTCACCCTGAGCACCTGTGATAGACGTGAAAGAGTCTGGAGAAGACAAGGAGAACGTTATGCTGCCTGCAACGTCGTTCAACATGACAGGTTTGGTGGTGGGTCAGTGATGGTCTGGGGAGGCATATCCATGGAGGGACGCACAGACCTCTACTGCCTAGGAAATGGTGCTCTGACTGCCATAAGGTATCCAGATGAAATCCTTGAACCCTTTGTCAGACCCTACGCTGATGCAGTAGGTCCTGGTTTTCTCCTAATGCACGACAATGCCCGGCCTCATGTGGCAAGAGTATGCAGGCAGTACCTGGAGGATGAAGGAATTGAAACAATTGAATGGCCTTCACGATCCCCTGACTTAAACCCAAGAGAACATCTGTGGGACATTATGTTTGGGTCCATTAGGCGGCGCCAGGTTGCTCCTCAGACTGTACAAGAGCTCAGGGATGCCCTCACACAGATCTGGGAGGAAATGCCACAAGACACCATCCGTTGTCTCATTAGGAGCATGCCCCGACGTTGTCAAGCATGCACACAAGCTCGTGGGGGCCACACAAGATACTGAAAAGCATTTTGAGTTGCAGAAATGAAGTTTTTGAAATAATGGACTAGCCTGCCACATCTTCATTTCACTCTGATTTTAGGGTGTCTACACAATTGAGCCCTCTGTAGGCTGAACACTTTTATTTCCATTAAAAGACTTGGCATCCTTTTGTTCCTAAGACATTGCCCTGTCGTTATTTGTATAGATATCCAACTTCATATTGAGATCTGATGCATCTAATGTGTTTCTTTAAAGGGTTCCTTTCATTTTTGTGAGCAGTGTACATCCTTTTTCTAAATAAAGGACTTAAGTACCTCTATCTGCTTGATGCCTAAATCTAAATAGTCTAAAGTTAATGTCAAAGTCGTTTCAAACGCCATCTTTTTAGTTATTCTCTGAACTGTTCGGGACAGTGGTAGATAGGGTTGGGCATTGAGCATTGGAACTGGGACTGACTGTCAGTATTTTTCTGGAATCGTTCAAATTCCTTAAGTTCAATTCCTAGTTTTGATTCCCAGTCTGCCGACCGGAAGAGGACAATCCGCAGCTGATCTCTGTGAAAAAAACGTGATCTACAAATTCTGATCAACACCTTTCAGTGCCGATCACTGCCCTGTTGCTCTTTTCAGCCCCCAGCACCCCCCCCCCCCCATCATTCCAGGCGCGCAGCAGCAAAAAAAAGAACCTCTACTCCATGAGAGTAATGCAGTTCTGTAATGTTTGCATCTTGCAGCAAAAAATACCAAATGGAGGACGTTCTTTAAAGGGACACTTTGCAACTTTTTAATATTTTTAAATCATGCAAAGCTGTTTGTTTCTGAGGTTTGAAGTAAAGTTGTTCTCCTGTAGAGAAATGTGTGACTCTGCTGAAATAACCAGAGACTCTTCGTGTGGAAGATGAATTATCAAACATCAGTGAACAAGGCTGAGTTTTTATTTCTGCATGAATTCCAGGTTTTAGTGATGAAACCAGAACAAACCCAAAGAGTTCTGTTTTCCACTTAAATGCTGTTTATTATAAATAATGTTTTCACTGGAAGCATCTCTGAGTTACAGCGGTACTCATGTTCCCACGCTTGTTCCCAAAAGGACCAACAGGGTTTATATCAGTGTTGTAGCTCATGAGCAACAGCAGCACCTGCTAGGAAGGAAATCCTCTTTGATTAATGCAAATACTCTGATGTGTTTCTTTACATTGACGTGGGTTGGCGTGCTAACCAGCAGCTCTTCATTTACATCCAGAATAGCTTCATAGCTTCAGCTCACAGCTGATATTCAAACCCAGCTGAGCGACGGATCAGGATTTTCCACTGGTCTGCTGGCACAGAGCCAAATGATTCAGGACATGATGATGATCAAACCAGCATCAGGCTTTTAGGAACCTGCTTTTCTCTCTCACCTACTCTTCCTCTTTTAAAGCTCACACACATGAATAGATGTTAGCCTGTAGACGTTTTTATTTAAAGGGTTTTACCCGTGAGATGCCTTCCTGCCAGGAGCATTTCAGATAGGAAACAGCAGTGAAAGCATTTCACAAAGCTGGTCCTCCAACGTCACAAAATCACAGGAGAATTGCAAAACCACGCGTGATTTCAGGAGTTCACAGGATGACAAGCAAGGAGAAAGATGGCTGCCTGTATCCCAAAAGGTCTGCAGGTTTCACAGGAACGACGTACCTTTTTTACTAGTAAAGCAACTGGAAATTTGCCCATGACTTTTATTTTGAAAGTTTTTGGATGTTGGGCAGCAGCAGCTCAGGAGGTAGAGCGAGATGTCCAGTAATTGTAGGGTTGTAGGTTCAATCCCGGCCCAAATGTGTGTGTGAATGGATGAATGATACACTGTAGTGTAAAGCACTTTGGAGTCCTCTGACTCTGAAAGGTGCTGTACACGTGTGGGTCATTAATCCCTGACCCCACTAACCCTAACCACGAAGTAAAAAGATCCACACTGTTGGACAAAAATATTATTACTTACAAGTCCAGTAGCAACAAAGCCAGGTCACCATCAGTCCGTGATTTTGTAGCCTCCGTTAGCTCCTCAAACTAGCGTAGGCCGCGCCGATGTTCACTCTGGTTTTAGCTCTTTGCTTCACCTCCAAAGACATTACTCTGTTACTTTTACTTCCAGGCTCCGCCATGATGCCAACAGAAAAGCAAACTTCTTTTTCTTCTTCTTAAGCTTTTTATTGATGATCAGCGAACTGAAAATGCTAACCGCTAGCATAACAGCTAACAGCTGTAACACAGGTAAAGAGCTCCCCCTATAGGACACCTACCCGCTCCACAAAGCTGTTAAGTGCAGTTTCTGGTCAGCAGAGGGCTGCAGAGTGGTGTCAGATATGGAACTGGTCAAGTTTCCAACTCAACTGGTTCACTGCTGAAACGTGAAGTGAGCGGCCAGTGTGAATCAAGGGTGCAAAAGGGGCGTGGTCAACTTCCACACTTGGGAATCGGCATACTTGCCAACCCTCCCGAATTTTCCGGGAGACTCCCGATTTTCAGCGCCCCTCCCGAAAATCTCCCGCCGCCACCATTCTCCCGAATTTCTCCCGATTTCCACCCGGACAAGAATGCAAATTTCTGCCTAACCGCTGCTGCTGTCTGTGTTCCAGCAGCAGCGCGCATGCTGCTCAGCAAACCATCTTCAGCAGCTTCCAGCACAAACGTAGCACTAACCATTTGTGGGTGGGAAGCTAACTTCACTCAGCTCTGCTCTGCACTTTCCTGCAGCGGGAGCGCGCAGCGCTCAGCCTCTCATTGAGGAAGTAAATGATTAAAATAAGAGCGCCGAGGCTAAATTAAAATATATTTGCGTTATTAACAAGTTTCTTATCAGTGAAAAAGCCATGACTTTGGGCAGATAAATGAAAGAATTTGTTTTTTAACACGGTTAAGACGAATGTTTTAAAGTCAATTACGTTCTCTGCTGCCTGGTTCCTAATAACGGATCACATTCCTGCTTTTTAAACCAACAGCATAACAGTTTAAGTCCATCTAAAGGTTTATGAGCATCACTGTTGATACTCAAGAGCAGAACTAAGTTATTTAAACTGTGGGCTCATGAAACTCACAACACTGCAGGTCTGTGGAAAAACATTGCTGCATCTTAACAGGTGGATTTGGCCAAAATATACATTTAAAGATACTAAATTGGATGTCTGATAACTCACATAGGCTAAAAAACAATTTTCTTGTATTTTTATTTAAATAAAGTGTAGAATAGACTGTATGCTCCCAGTCCATTATGTTAAGGAAAGAAAATCATAAAATTCTTTTGTGAAAATCTACTGAATGATGCACTGATCAAAGGAGGTGAAACAATCGATATACATGCTATATGGGTCCCATTTACAACTTAGAGTAAACAGGGCATCAATACATTATCTACAGTATAGTGATTATCAATAAAGTAAAAAAATTATATAGCAGTCTGGATTATTGTTTTACTGGACAAAATCTGGGGCAGCTAAGATTGTGTCCCAGCTCCTGTAGCCCTAATGTTTTATAATTATTATGTCAAATAAAAAAATCTTTATTATTTTTTTTACTTGTGAGTGTATATGTACACTGTATTCTCCTGAAGTCTTCAACCATCTCCACTGTCTTCTGAGCATTCAGCTCCAGGTTGTTGCTGCTGCAGCAGGATGCCAGACGTTCCACCTCTGTATGCAGACTCACCTCCATCTGAGATGAGGCTGATGAGGGTGGTGACATCTACAAACTTGACCAGTTTCACAGACTGGTGGATGGAGGTGCAGCAGTTGGTGCAGAGGGAGAAGAGTAGGGGGGAGAGGACGCAGCCCTGTGGGGTCCCGATGTTGGTGGTCCAAGTGTCTGAGACATTCCTTCCCAGCCTCACGTGCTGTCTCCGATCTGTCGGGAAGTCGGTGATCCACCGGCAGATGGCGTCAGCCACAGGGTGGAAGTGCGAGTATTGGAACTGGGCCTAGCATTATGGGAAATGTAGGTCTTTGTTTATATTTTTGATTCAATTTTCAAATTCAAAACAACAATATTATTGTTCTTGTTTTATAGTGTTCTTCATTTATTCTCAACATTTGAAATATTTGACCAGTTTTCCACATTTTGACTCTAATCTGAACATTTTCTCTTTTCTAAAGTCCCACTGAACTACGGAGGACGAAGAACTGGTCTACTGGTTTCTTTCATGGCCGACGTGACTGGAAACAGCTTCAACCAGAGCTGAATTCCATTTCTACTTTGCTGAATGATGTTCTCAAACACAGCCTCCTCTAAATGGAATGCAGCCCTCTCTGCTCTCAGGTCTACCAGCTGTTGTGAGTCAGACCTGTTAGTCTAGTCTAGAAGAGTCCAGGTCTACGGGTCTCTACGTGTGGTTCAGGTCCTCCTGCTGGGTCTCTTTAGTCCTCAGGAGAAAAGTTGGTATCAGTTATTTACAAACTCATGAACCATCAGCTGATCTGTGATGTAAAGCTTAGAAACAGACTCGACCCAGAGAGATAAATGCTTCATGATCTCTGCTCCAGACGGACTCGACTCCATACCAACGCCGAGTCAGCATCAGGCTGAGGAGAATCCAGCAGGGACTCGGAGTGGAGCTGCTGCTCCTCATGGAGAGGTGATGATGGCCCTTTACAGAATACTGCGTGGTAGATGTTACATTATCAGCGCATGTGTGAGATCAGTGGTGATGGATCTGTTTTTACCGTCAGCCTCTCGGGACTCAAACTCAGACAGAACCAGAGAATTTATTGCACTCATCTTGACTTCTTCACTGACTCCTCTAAGAAGAGTTTTGGTAAAACCTTGCTCCAGCTTCTGCAGGATGTTTTTGTATTGATCCTCCCAGGATTCACCGCTGTGCTGCAGGATGACCTTTACAGCTCTGATCCAGTTGAACTGACTCTGCCCGCAGCGCTGCACTGATTCAAGGAGCTGAAATATGTCAGCTATCTGGTCTCCTCTGAGTCGTTCCTCTGTGGTTCGGTTTAAATGGATTCTTCTCTCTGCTGCCCAGTGGAGTACCGACCGGATCTCAGCGTCCATCCTGTGATCTGACGTCTGACCGTCCTCATTAGTGTAATAAATGATCAGCTGGTCGCCACAAACAGCAGCAGAAGATCCCTTCAAGACCTGCTTGAGGTCATGTATGTAAACAGTGAAGAGGAAGTGAGCGAGGAAGCTTCCTGTCGGCTGACCGCGGTCACTTCCTGTGTCAGAGAGGAAGCGTCTGATGAGATCAGCAGCTGGACCTGAGACACCAAAAGACTCCAGGTTCTCAGTGAGCTGCTGCAGACTGATGGAGCCAAGAGAAGAACTGAGGTCTAAAAACACAACATCAACGCTTTTCCCATCATTCATGTCTCTGAGCCACTTCTGTTTTATGGAATCCTGAGGTGGCTCTAAAGTAATCAGATTACTCACAGTAAAGTACTGGTGGATCTGCTGGAGGAGGGTCAGATCCAGTAATAAACCTAAAACCAGTTGGACGCCGTGCTGCCTGCTGGTCTCACTGGTAGATGGAACCACACCAGTCCTGATGCACGAGTTCAGAATGTGACTCGTGGGACTAGAGACGTGTTCAGCAGCAAGTCTGAACAGTTCAGCATCTGATTCAGTTACTCTACCACCCAGACGCCCGCGCAGGTCTGATAACAGACTCTGAACCGTGTTCTCATCGACCTCCTGAAACTCAAACGATGAGCGTGCACCGATCTGGTTCTGACCCGGATAACGATCAGAGACTAGATCTACAGTTCCTGCAGGAGATCGACTCAGACCAGTCAGGAAATCATCCTCAGGGATTAACCGTGGCTCAGGTTTGACATGAATCACATCAGCAGGCATGCTGTAGCCCCAAAACTCTGTAAATGTTTTAAATATTCCTTCAGGACTGTCTCCTGCAGCCTGAAGCTGCTGCTGCAGAGACCGTGTCTGCAGCTTGGTGACGAGTTTACAAACTTCTTTATCAAACCTTTTACACTTTTTTCTGTCTTTCACTGTTTTTGCCTCGTCCCTTTTAGATATGAAATCACTGACTCTGCCGTCCAACAGCAGCGAGTCATAAACACTGTGGGTCTGTAACGGGGCGTGTCCGTCTGCTGCTGAGACAAAGATCTGACTAAACCTGGACAGAGCTCTACGAGGCTCAGGTTCATCCATCACATCCGACCACGGAGCCTCCCTCAGAGCTCGGGTGTACCTGTCTGGATCTAATGCCGACCTGCAGCGTGTTCCTAGTGGAGGTGTGAACCCCCCAGCTCTGACAGTGATGAGGTGATGATCGCTACAGCCTGTTGGAACAGATTCTGGTTTAGAGCACTGCTCTGGGACGTTGGTGTAGATGTGATCGATGCACGTTGACGTGTTTTCAGTCTCTCTGGTGGGCTCCTCGATGATCTGAGTTAGAGTTAGAACATCTGTCATGTCTTTCTTCACCATCCAGTTAATGTTGAAGTCCCCCATCAGAAAAATGTCCTTGTCTCTGTCCTCTGACACCTGCTTCGTTATCTTGATGATTCTATCTAAATACTCCGTTCTACTGTTTGGTGGTCTGTAACAACATCCCAGTAAAACCAGTCTGCTGCTGCCAGGCAGAAGCATCTGAACCCAAATCATCTCAGCTCCAGGGAACAGCAGGTCTCGTCTCAGCTCAGTCCTGATGTGATGCTGAACATAAAGAGCTACCCCGCCTCCTCTCCTGTCTCTGTCCATCCTCCACATCCTGAAACCTCTCATGTGTAATTTACTGTCTTTAACCGTGGCGTCTAGCTTAGTTTCACAAAGAGCCAAAACATGAAGCTGATGTTTCACTACGATGTGTTTGATGTCATCAATCCTGTTTCTGAGGCCGTAAACGTTCAAGAGACCGAGAGACAAGCCTTTCATCTGACTGGTGATGAAGATGATGATGAAGATGGTGATGAAGATGATGATGGTGATGATGGTGATGAAGATGATGATGGTGATGATGATGATGATGATGAAGATGGTGATGGTGATGATGATGGTGATGATGATGGTGATGAAGATGGTGATGGTGATGAAGATGATGATGAAGATGGTGATGGTGATGATGATGATGATGAAGATGATGATGAAGATGGTGATGAAGATGGTGATGATGAAGATGATGGTGATGATGGTGATGATGGTGATGACGATGATGATGATGATGATGATGATGGTGATGATGGTGATGAAGATGATGATGATGAAGATGATGATGATGATGATGATGATGAAGATGATGATGATGAAGACGATGTCTACACACAGTCAGATTTTCTCCAGGAAGTGTCGATCCTCTAAATATAAAATGAAACTTCCATAATTAAAACTATTTTTAACAATAATCAAAACCTTGATGTGATGCAACAAACTCAGAAAATACAGTGTTATTATAAAATGATGACATTTTAAAGGCATACTATGCAACTTTTTCATAGAGGAGATAAGTTTCAGTTTTAGTTCTACTAACGGACACTAGGGGGTGCTAAAAGCAAGCCAAAAGTGAACTCTGTGTTCTTCTTAAAGTGTCCCATTAAACAGAAAATTCCTTAGACATAAAGACTCCACAGAACAAACCACTAAAAAGCCATCTACACACGCACACTAGGGATGGAGAGATTCTCCGATCTGAACCGGTGGTTCGTTCGTGACGTTAGCGATGCGACTACACCAGTAGCTTCAGCGCGCATCGGTTATAACTGACGGCTGTATCGCAATGTATCTTCCCATGCGTGTCTCTCATTGGTTAAAACCACGGTTACATCGATTACTTCATTGTTTACTTGCTATGTCCTCGTTTTTTGAGGCGCATTGAACGCACCATCATTTTAGCGGAGGCCAGGTGGTGCGCAGCTGCAGTTAGAAAAACCATCGCGGGAAAATATTAACCGACGTACGTGCTTCCTGTCTTGTCAAATTAAAACTTCTAAAGTCCGTGTGACCGGTTTCTGCAGCAGCGTATTCTTCCGAGCATTCTTGTTGATCTGCACAGCTAAAGTTTTGAGTGAGGTCATGTAAGATAATTCCTCATTATTGTAACATTTGTGCAGAACTAAACAACAGACAGAATGACATGTTGGTTCAGAGAAGTCCAATAAACAGCTGAGATAAACTCACATCTCAGCTTGGACTTTTCTCTTAAAGGAACAGTAACATTAGGCTACATCAGCTCCGGTGGCCTAGTGGTAGAGTGTCCGCCCCGGGACTGGGATATCAGGGTTCGAATCCCGGTCGGGTCATACCAAAGACTTTGAAAAAATGGAACCCAATGCCTCCTCGCTTGACACTCAGCACTAAGGGGTTGGATTGGGGGGTTTAAACCACCAAATAGTTCCCGAGCGCGACCACAGCTGCAGCTCACCGCTCCCCACCACGGGGATGGGTCACATGCGGAGGACAATTTTCACCACACACCAGTGTGTGGGACAACTGATGGCTTTAATCTTTTAATATGGCCACATATGGATCATTGCAATATTTAGAAGTGTTTTGACTGTGTTTCATAATAATTCCTAATAATTATATGATGATCTCTAATCATTTTCTGAATCTGTTGGTTTATTTTTCTGTCTAAACCTGGTTTCAACCCCCTTGTTTCAAGTAGTGTAGCAATAAAAATATGTATAATATGTAAATGTCACTGATGAAGTGTCCTTTAATGTTGAATTTATTGAAGAGGATCAAATACATGCTTCACAGAGGAGAGGGGAAATCATTTTGATATTTAAAAATCAGATCTTGGAAGATCTTTTTAATGTGTTGAATCGTTTCAAATCGCATCATGAAATGTATCGAATCAAAAATCGTTTTCAAATCATTAAAGAATCGTCAGCAGGGGTGAATCGTATCGCTGCAGCGTATCGAGATACGTATCGAATCGGCCTCAGTGGTGGAGATTCACATCCCTAACACACACACACACACACACACACGCACACACACACACACACACACACACACACACTATAAACAGTGTTGGTAGAGCACCGTTTCCCTTTCTGAGACCCCACATGTTGTCCTCTTTCATTTACAGAGGATTCAGTCTGCTGCTGAGATTTCTGGGTTTGGTGACTCATGATCTCCATCTGATAGGATGAGACGAGACATGAGCAGAGAACAAAGGTTGGTTCCAGCGTCTCGTGACTTTTTATCTCATGTAGTTTTGTTTGTCATCTGCTGTGAAGCTTGTTTGAATGTTGGGCTGATCTTGTCTCAGGCTGCCTGCTCCTCTCTTCTGCATGTGGGTCTGTAGGTTACAGCAGCTTCAGGTGTTCATGACCAACCAGAGCCCAACCCAAACTCTTTTACTCAGTTTGCATCACCTTGAGTCATTTCAACACTCAAATCATGTCTTACAGTAAACACATCATATCATCAGTTTCCATTCATCTTGAGTCAGAATATTATGTTATTAACGTAATTACCACTCTGTTGTGTTTGATCTCAGCTCATTCTGACTAAAACAGAGAGCTGAACCTGCCAGTCGGAGCATAAATTAAAGGTTTCTTTCTGTTTTAATAAAATCATCAAAAGTTCTTTAGATGTGATTTAAAGAATGTTTATCTAGAGGCTTCCAACTTAATCAGACAGAAGAAATAAAAACTGTTTATTTCTAACCAAAACATTAAAACTACATGTGACTGGTTGAGTTCAAGCTGATCAGCTGTTAGTTTGATGACAGGAAGTCTCATCAGTCAAACATGGAAAAGTTTCATCAGATGCAGAAAAAGTTTGATTCTCATTAAAAGCTCCTAAATAATAAATGATGATGTTTGATGTTAAGTGTGTGCTGGTCTGTTCTCACCTGTAGGAGGAGCTCTGTGAGGAAGATCTCTGCAGACACCTGTCCTCTACCTGAGTCCTGTCCTTTATATGGTTCATCTGCATGGCTGTCGATGCAAATACGGCTGTTGAAGTCCCTCCTCCATGATAAACACTCACCTGTGTCTCATCAGGGTCACCATGGTAACCATTTACCTGTGTCTCTCCCTCCCTGACAGTGACTGGTTCTCTCATAGAGGCTCTTTGAACTACACACCGTCTCACCTTCACCCACATGGTTGTCGGAGTTCCTCCTCCATGGAGAAGACCCTCGGCCCTCTGGAGGCTCCAACCTGCTCACCTTTTGGGGCGCGGTGCCTCTGACATAGATCATACGTAACTGAATGACATGAGGACACGTTTGTTGATCCACTGCCCAGGTGATAATGAAAATACCAACAGACATGTTTCTGGTTACATTTACAGGAGTCATCACCTATAACACCGTGCATATCTACGTCCTATTAGAGTCTTTTAGGCCATTAAAATAAATTGTATTGGAAAAATAAATTAAAAATGTGCTTTTCTGATCTTTTTTGTAAAGGGCATATTTTCTCGCGAGATCACACGTGATATTTCGGCTGTGTCGGACGCGCGCAGGACTGAGGGGCACGTTGATTGGTGGAAGGAAGCAGGAAGCAGCTTCAGCGTCTTGCTCCAAAACAACAAAAGTTATAACTGAACCCGACCTGGCAGTGACCTACGGGATCCAACAGTACGAGCCCGAGCCTCGTGCGTAATGGCGTCCTCACTTGTTGTTGAGTTGTTTTTTTTTCAGCGAAGCGCCATAAACCGGAAAATGATGGGACGCAGCATTGGAGATCTGTAAACAGTCTAGATGGGACAAAGCAAGCTAAACAGCCTGGCATCGGCTCATCGTGCTGTTGTGAAGATGGAATACACAAACCGTAACACGGATCAGCAACGGTAAGACGTCATTTATACGTTTCACGTTATGAAATGAGCTTTGTTGTGCTGGTTTGTTCGCTGCTGGCCTCATATTTGGTTATATTTGGCCTTTGTGACGACATATAGGCCAGAGCTCAAGATCTCATGTTGGAGTGCGCGTGCTCGTGGGGTGCATGTGAGCTGGTTGAAGAAGGCAAGAGTAAACAAACGCATCAATGTTAAATATCGGCTTCTCAGCCAGTGAACAATCATTAGGAAGCCATTATAGACATTTGTTCAAGTGGAAAAGTGAGAATACCCTTGGGGGGGTCCTGGAGGGGGAGGTGTTGTGGATTTGGAGAAGGCGTTTGACCGCGTCCCTCGGGGGGCCCTGTGGGGGGTACTCTGGGAGTATGGGGTACCAGGCCCCTTGATACGGGCTGTTAGGTCCCTGTACGACCAGTGTCAGAGCTTGGTCCGCATTGCCGGCAGTAAGTCGGGCTCGTTTCCGGTGAGAGTTGGACTCCACCAATGCTGCCCTTTGTCACCGATTCTGTTCATAACTTTTATGGACAGAATTTCTAGGTGCAGCCAAGGTGGTGAGGGGATCCGTTTTGGTGGCCTAAGGATCAGGTCTCTGCTTTTTGCAGATGATGTGGTCCTGTTGGCTTCGTCAGAACGTGATCTCCGGCTTTCGCTGGAGCAGTTCGCAGCCGGGTGTGAAGCAGCTGGGATGAGAATCAGCTCCTCTAAATCCGAGACCATGGTCTTGAGTCGGAAAAGGGTAGAATGCCTTCTCCAGGTCAGGGACGAGGTCCTGCCCCAAGTGGAGGAGTTTAAGTATCTCGGGGTCTTGTTCACGAGTGAGGGAAGGGTGGAGCGTGAGATCGACAGGCGGATTGGTGCTGCATCTGCAGTGATGCGGGCGTTGTACCGGTCTGTCGTGGTGAAGAGAGAGCTGAGCCGAAAGGCGAAGCTCTCAATTTACCGGTCGATCTACGTTCCTACCCTCACCTATGGTCACGAGCTTTGGGTAGTGACCGAAAGAACGAGATCGCGGATACAAGCGGCCGAAATGAGTTTTCTCTGCAGGGTGTCTGGACTCTCCCTTGGAGATAGGGTGAGAAGCTCGGCCATCCGGGAGGGGCTCAGAGTAGATCTGCTGCTCCTCCACATCTAGAGGAGCAGTTGAGGTGGCTCGGGCATCTGATTAGGATGCCTCCTGGACGCCTCCCTGGTGAGGTTTTCCAGGCACGTCCAACCGGGAGGAGACCCAAAGGAAGACCCAGGACACGCTGGAGGGACTATGTCTCTCAGCTGGCCTGGGAACACCTTGGGATTCCCCTGGAGGAGCTGGCCCAAGTGGCTGGAGAGAGGGAGGTCTGGATCTCTCTGCTTAAGCTGCTACCCCCATGACCTGACTCCGGATAAGCGGAAGAAAATGAATGGATGGATGGAATTTTTACTTTTCCCTTTTTTGATTTTTTTAATCATTTTTTAATTTTAATTTTACTTTTTGTTCTTGTGAAGCGCCTTGTTATTTTTACCTTGAGAGGCGCTATAAAAATCCCATCACATCAAATGTATTTATATAGCCCCTTCTACCTGCTGAAGGGAGGCCCAAGGTGCTGAACAGTACATAAAAAATAGAAAGACATCACATTAGTAAAAAATAGATTAAATATAGCATAAAAGCAATAAATAGAAAAACACAGGTAACAACAACTAAAAACCAAATCATAAAAAATAAAACCAGGGGAAATGTAAAAACCAGTATCAGTGATTATGGGGGAAGGCTATCAAGAAAAAATGGGTTTTCAATCTAGACTTAAACTCCTGAAGAGATGGAGCCTGATTTACAGCTAGAGGGAGCTCAAAAAAGGTTGTTTCTTCTTCTTCTTTGTAAATTATGTTCACAGATAGAAGCGTTTGTGAATTACATACTACAACAGCTTGCCATAGCCCTGGAGCATTGTTGCGCAGACTCGTAGCAACAACGTGACTCCCTGTAGCTGCTGGGACTCTGCTCTGCGCTGCAGACAGCTAAGAATAAACAGGATGGTGGGACTTTTAGAGTTTAGTCATTCTTTGTTCCATGATCATCGTGTTTTTTGGAACCCACGGCGTGAGTCTGCTATCCGCTGCTATCCGCTAGCTTAGCATTAGCCAACCTGCCCGTAGCTGCGCGTCTGATCCCAGACTTTAGACCATGCCTTTGTGTCTTTGCTGGTTTCTCTATTTTCCTCCACAGCGCCTAGATTACCACATGGTGCGCCCGTAAAAAGCATCTTCCTTACACAAAAAAAGATAACTTACATTTGTTCAAAACGTTCTGGGGGGTTGGGGAAAAATAACTTCAAAAGATGTCACACAAGTGCTACGTCTAAAAATAGTTTGCGTTTTTTTCATCGCACGTGCGTCATGTATGTCCATGTTCTAAGTGTGTCTGTCGTTCCTCATCAAAACACCGGCTTTCTCTCTCGTTCTGATCTGCCTCGGTCTGCTGCCGCCGCAGCCTACAGATGAGCTGCGACCATTGACTGTTAAATAAAGGTTGCACGACACGAAAAAAAGTTGCACAACGAATCAATGTGTTGCCAACGCATTTATTAATCGATTTTTATTGATTTTATCGATTCGTTGTTGCAGCCCTAGTGGTGGGCCCTAATGGCCGTGTATTTACATCCTAGGTGATACATAAACGCTGAGAGCAGAGGGTTACCAGTCTGCTTCTCTGCCCCTAAGGGTGTTCCTCAAGGGTCTATACTCGGTCCATCCCTATTCAACATCTGGATTAACAATGTTGCTCAGGCTGAAGGTAGTTCTCATGGCCACTTCTATGCTGATGACACCATTTGGTGAACATGTAGTTTTTCGCTGTGAAAACTTGCTGCTCTCAGTCCCCAAGTCTGAAGATCTGGAGGGGGATAGAGCTTTTTCAGTGGGGGGTCCAAAGCGTTACATACCAGACACTCCTCCTCTGTGATGGTTTATAAGTCTAGGCTTCACACCTATTTGTTTTTCTTGGTGTTTAACTCTGCACAGGTCTGTTAAATACTCATTCATTTAATCAGGTGTGTAGGAGCAAAGAAGCAGCTAACGTGCAGGACGGTAGCCCTCGAGGACCGGAGTTGGTGACCCCTGCCTCACGGTTTTACATTGTTCCTGTTTTTGTTGTGTTTTTATTTGTTTTTGTTGTTTATTTATGATCTTATATACACTGTCATCTTTATGCAGGACTGTCCAGCTCTTTCCAGACTAGTTCATGCTTGTTGAGTCTGCCAGAATTCACCCTGCTGGATCGATAACATTATGTGTTAAACAGCGTTTCACTTTAACCTGAAGCTGATTTTTAAAAGTTGGGATCTCTACCAGTTTACCAGTAAAAATCCACCTTTTCCACACTAACAACTAATGTGGTGCACGTTACTAAATGTTACTGATATAATGTAAAAATGAATGATGTGTCAGCTCAGCGTTTAAATGACCTGTGATGCTCTGAGCTACCTTAAATGTTGTGCAGTTATTTTTCACCCAGGTGCCAAAATGCGAGGCTGCATTTGGATAAATTAAACTAAATGTGTTGTTTTTTTATAGAACAGTCAAATGAAAGGTGCTGGTCGGGGAGGAATACCACCTGAACTCTGATGTGATCTGGTTTTTCTCTTCCCAGCTCCCACGCAGATAAAGAGATGAAGGCAGGGAATTGTTTTCATTCCCAGATAAGGAGCTCCAAGCTTGTGACAGTTCTTAGGGAACATCTCTGGTGTTCTGCCTCTGGTCCAGATGATCAGATCCTGTAGGAGTCCAACAAAACCCAACCTTACCTAAGTCTTCCTGCTGCCCTCTGCTGGTCAGACGCTGAACTACAGCTAAAAGTCACAAAGTGGTTTCAGCGTTTACCGACCAGAACCGACTCCAGATGCTGGTGATCTCTGATTAATGCGTCTAAAAGGTGCTCCAGCGACCGTCCTGCTGCTTTCTTCTGTTTATTACTTCTGATTTTATCTTTTATTACTAAATTATAGAACAATAAAGAGTTGGTGTAACTTTGGTTTCATTATAAACATAAAGAAATATCTGATCAAGGAAAATTCAGCACAAAGTGACTTTATTAGCATCGTTTTTTTATTTGGTTTCATTAAACTTTATTTAAGGAAACATTATTACATCCGTTTTTTATTTCATGCATTTTAACCTATATGTCAATGATTATAACATCATTTATTCACTTTTGATTGTCTCATTTATTTTGCCTTTACTGTCTCTTGTCCTACATTTCCCAGAATGCACCTCAGAGTCTGTTGTGTTGCAGCTGCATGAGTGACTCAGGCTGTGAGTCTGAAATCTGATTGGCTGAAAGCAGCGAGGGACGTCCCTCCTCCTCTAGTCGGACCTTTGACCTCCTGAGTGGGATCGGTCTGGTTCTGTGAGCCGGTTTGAGTCGGTTCACGGCAGGAATGCCTCTGGATCACACGCTACACGCTGATAACATGAGTCTGCAGGTCTGCACACACACACACACACACACACACACATTATGGAAGCACATTATTGCCATAAATGAATCTTTTGAGATTTATTTCATGATGCTGGAAAACTGATTCTGTCAGGCTCTGCCCTCCTGTTTTCCAGCTCCCTGCTCACCAGTGTCTCGTCTCCCCTGCTTCAGTTCCAGTTAATTGGTCCCACCTGCCTCTCGTTCTCCTAATCACCCAGCTCCCCAGATCCTCCTGTATTTAAGCCCTGTCTGTGTTCTGTTCAGTGTCGGTTCATTGCTTGTGTTGTGTCTATGTCAGTTTGGTTCAGTTAAATTATTAAACCCTTTAAACCTGCTTACCTGCCTGCTTCCTCTCACCTGCATTTGGATCCTCACCTCACCCAGCCAGACGTGACAGATTCAAAGTGAATTTATGAAGTTTCATCATTTCTCAGGAATTCCGATAAAATACAAATGAATTCTCTGCAGGTTTTTATCCACTAATAGAAATGTTAATGATTGTTTTTCACACGTCAAATTGTAATAAATTTTTTACCAGACCATAACATTTAAGCCCCGCCCCCTTCATGAAAACAAATGAGACATGTTCCAGACTGAAATGTTTAACCTCCTGTTTACTCCTGCTGACTCGCGTAGCTCATAGCGGCGTTCTAATGTTTATTTTAATTACATTTAGCAATAATTCGTTATTTTAGGGTCAGAGAAACGTCACCATTGTGAGCTGGAGACACAACTCTTTTAAAATGCATGACAGCAGCTCCTGTAAGCAGAAAACATGGCTTCACTGTTCAGACAGAAACACTTCTTCTGTCTATACGTGTGTTTATGGTTCAGGTCTTCAGAAAGAAACATTAAAGAAATGAGGAAAAATAAGAAGCAACAGGTCTGGTTTCTGCAGGCAGTGCTTTTGTCACTCCTGGGCTTCCATACAGACTCAGAACCACACCCACTGTGGCAGCCATGGGACGAGTGGAAAACATCTGGAGCAGCTGAGAGTTTGTGTTTGGGCTCTGTCAGGTAAGCTGCTGCTGTTTCCCTCCCTCAGGTCGTCCCAGACGAAGCTCCAGCTGCACACGGGAATCATGGGAACGTTAGCCAGCTGTTAGTGAACGTGGCTGCAGCTCCACAGCTGGAGCAGAGACAGGATCTTAGCTGTCAGCGTCTTTAACTCCTTCTGGGTCTCGTCTCAGGAAGTTTCGTTGCTTCTGTCTGTGAAACTTCAGCTGCTCTACTGGCAAACTTCAGTTTCCTTCATGCATTTCTCAGCTGGAACAGAAAGGAGACCTTTCACAGCTTTGATCTGGTTAATCAGTTGTTTTTCTGACAGATAAACACATTCTTTCAGGAATCTGAGCTCCTGTTTCTTGTTTTAAATCATTAAACAGTCTGCACAGAAAAAGTGGAAAAGCTGTTAAACAGACATGAAACCTTTAAAACCAGCTGTTGGGATGAAACCAGCTGCTGCTCACCAGTGACTCCATGGTTCTGGGAGGAATGGTTCCCTGGTTCTTCACGTATTGATCTGATGGCTGCAGAAGAACTTTATCTTTGTGTCTGACTGAATCACATTCCTTCATGGAGATGAAAACCAGCTGATCTCAGTCTAAAGCCCCTCTGCAGTGGTGTTGGGTCTGCAGGACCCAAACTGTTCCTTTATCAGTCAAAACTGATCAAAGGTGTTCTGTGGGTTCAGATCAGTCAACAACCTGGGTCTGCTCAGGTGGTTCCAGGTGATTACGCAGCCATGTTTTCTCCTCTCCCATCAGTCATGCTGTCCGTGGTCACTCGTCCTCTTTGCCTCGGGGCCTCCTGTTGCCGGGGGAGCAGACGCTCCATAGCAACCGTCATCTCTGGCAACAAGACGTCTAAGTAAGTGAGCGGGTCGGCCGTCACTCAGGAGGAAGAACAGAAGTTTCTGTAGCTACAATGCTCTCTCTGAGGGTTCTTTAGACTGGTCCTGGATCTGTGTGCAGGTTGGTGAGAGAGAGGCTGAAGGAGGAGGTGGAGAAGATGAAGAGCCAGTTCTGCGGATTCAGACCCAGTCTGGTGGTGTTGCAGGTTGTTAATTCACTTTACTTGATGCAGGAACCCTAAAAACAATCTTTACCTGAATTCAAGCTTTAATGTGGATTTACTCCAGTTTAATCAATAAAAAATAAGAGGGGCAGCTGCAGCAGACATGCTAACATAACCCAAAGGGAAATTAGCCTGGAGCGTTTCTACCAGATCAGAGCGTTTCTACCAGATCAGAGCGTTAACACCAGATCAGAGCGTTTCTACCAGATCAGAGCGTTAGCACCAGGTCAGAGCGTTAGCACCAGGTCAGAGCGTTAGCACTAGATCAGAACTAAATCAGAGCGTTAGCACTAGATCAGAACTAAATCAGAGCGTTAGCACTAGATCAGAGCGTTAGCACCAGATCAGAGCGTTGGCACTAGATCAAAGCGTTGGCACCAGATCAGAGCGTTAGCACCAGGTCCAGAGCGTTGGCACCAGATCAGAGCGTTAGCACCAGGTCAGAGCGTTAGCACCAGGTCAGAGCGTTAGCACCAGGTCAGAGCGTTAGCACCAGGTCAGAGCGTTAGCACTAGATCAGAACTAAATCAGAGCGTTAGCACTAGATCAGAACTAAATCAGAGCGTTAGCACTAGATCAGAACTAAATCAGAGCGTTAGCACTAGATCAGAGCGTTAGCACCAGATCAGAGCGTTGGCACTAGATCAAAGCGTTGGCACCAGATCAGAGCGTTAGCACCAGGTCCAGAGCGTTGGCACCAGATCAGAGCGTTAGCACCAGGTCAGAGCGTTAGCACCAGGTCAGAGCGTTAGCACCAGATCAGAGCGTTGGCACCAGGTCAGAGCGTTGGCACCAGATCAGAGCGTTAGCACCAGGTCAGAGCGTTAGCACCAGGTCAGAGCGTTGGCACCAGGTCAGAGCGTTAGCACCAGGTCAGAGCGTTGGCACCAGGTCAGAGCGTTGGCACCAGGTCAGAGCGTTAGCACCAGATCAGAGCGTTAGCACCAGGTCAGAGCGTTGGCACCAGGTCAGAGCGTTAGCACCAGGTCAGAGCGTTGGCACCAGATCAGAGCGTTGGCACCAGGTCAGAGCGTTGGCACCAGATCAGAGCGTTAGCACTAGATCAGAGC
>SSNS01000344.1:36012-155091 GCA_006937985.1 Aphyosemion australe
C
The DNA here is from genome assembly GCA_006937985.1 of Aphyosemion australe. Lineage (NCBI taxonomy): Eukaryota > Metazoa > Chordata > Actinopteri > Cyprinodontiformes > Nothobranchiidae > Aphyosemion > Aphyosemion australe. The sequence continues at coordinate 36,014 of SSNS01000344.1, forward strand.
ACTAGGTCAGAGCGTTGGCACCAGGTCAGAGCGTTGGCAACAGGTCAGAGCGTTGGCACCAGGTCAGAGCGTTGGCACCAGGTCAGAGCGTTGGCACCAGATCAGAGCGTTAGCACCAGGTCAGAGCGTTAGCACCAGGTCAGAGCGTTAGCACCAGGTCAGAGCGTTTGCACCAGGTCAGAGCGTTAGCACCAGGTCAGAACCAGGTCAGAGCGTTAGCACCAGATCAGAGCGTTAGCACCAGGTCAGAGCGTTGGCACCAGGTCAGAGCGTTGGCACCAGGTCAGAGCGTTGGCACCAGGTCAGAGCGTTGGCACCAGATCAGAGCGTTAGCACCAGATCAGAGCGTTAGCACCAGGTCAGAGCGTTGGCACCAGGTCAGAGCGTTAGCACCAGGTCAGAGCGTTAGCACCAGATCAGAGCGTTAGCACCAGGTCAGAGCGTTGGCACCAGGTCAGAGCGTTAGCACCAGGTCAGAGCGTTAGCACCAGGTCAGAGCGTTAGCACCAGGTCAGAGCGTTAGCACCAGATCAGAACCAGGTCAGAGCGTTAGCACCAGATCAGAACCAGGTCAGAGTGTTAGCACCAGGTCAGAACCAGATCAGAGAAATAAAAATGTAAAAAGCACGTAGAGTTCATTTTTTAAAAGTCATAATAAAAGAATAAAGAAGCCTTTTGTTGATGTAGATCCTCTGATCTGATCAGAGGAGACTCTGGCGCCTCCTGCTGGTCACAGTTACTGATTATAATGAGCTGAACCTTCACCTGCTGACAGGTAAACCAGTCTAAACCTGCTGTGTTTACTGCAGCTGCTCCTTTTCTCAGACCCAAATCGTCCAGAACCTGCAGAGGTTCAGATCAGTCTGGGTCTCCTCTGGAGGTGTTTCTTCTCCTGCACCATAGAAGGTCAGGTTTATCATTAACCTGCTGCAGAAGCTCACAGCTGCACCTTCAGCTCCACCTGCTGGTGACTTCTGTTTACAGCACCAGTCCCGTTGCTCAGGTGTGCAGGCGTGAAGTTAAACGTTTCTATCTGACTGGAGGTGTTCCACACAAATCTGTTAAAATAGAATAAAAACAGATTTTTGAAGAAATTATTTAATAATTAAGGTTTTTCTCTAAAATAACAAATGTGTCCATCCAATTTTAAAATATCCTTAATGAGCCGACTCGTTAGCGCTCCAACAGCATTCCTGTCATTATCTATTAAATTTATGTTGTTTTGTTTTCAGTGTTTGGAGGCGCTAAACAGGTGTGTGTGTGTGTGTGTGTGTGTGTGCGTGCGTGTGCGTGCGTGCGTGCGTGCGTGTGTGTGTGTGTGTGTGTGTGAGTACTGATGATCAGGTGTGTGTGTTTCAGGTGGGAGACAGAGACGACTCCAACCTTTACATCAGCACCAAACTGAAGGCTGCAGCCGAGGTGAGAAATCTGACAGAATAACAGAAACACTCAGAATAATCAGAGCAGGAAGCAGGAAATTTATCATTAAAAAGGTAAAAAGTAAAGACAAATCTCTCCATCCTCATAGGCTCGTGTGACATCAGCTGATTTAAACATCAGAATGGGACAAAAACAAACTAAAATCACCAGAAAAGGTTTAAAACAGTGAATCTATGGAAGCCCAGAAAGGCAAATAAAATAAAAATTTTCTAAATGTGAAAAAATTGTTTTTTTTATTCTTCACTTTAACACTTTAAAGTTGATGATGAATTAAAACAAAAGTGGAACAACACATACAAATGTATTTGGTTATTTGTTTTCTTAATGTTTTACTTATCTTAAAAAGGGGGGGGTTCAGGTTACACGTAAAATAAAAACAACATGAAATATTTGTTTTACTTTTGAAAAATGTGTGTTCATTAAAATAATTTTTAGTTCCTTTTTTCTGTTAAGGTTTCAATTTAATTATTTTTTGGTTCACGTTCAGAAACCTCTGTCTTGTTTACGTTTTGCTTTTTGCCTTCCTGGGCTTCCGTAGTTCCAGATATGAGCTGATAAACTACCACAACAGGTGAGACAAACAGTGTGAGCTGATAGGAGGAGGAGGACAATGAATAAAAATATAGCAGAGATACAGAAACTGGAGCGTCAGAATGAGTCAAGAACAAAGAAACTCACCTTCTAAAAACCTCTAAAGGAGAAAAACGTCTTCTGTTGCCTCTGTGACGTTTTCCAGATTGGGATCGATGCCAAACACGTGAGACTACCGAACTCGGCCACGCAGGACGAGGTGAGACGCTAACTCTTCTTTGTCTCTGACCAACCAACAGGAAACATGAACTTCCTGTTTCCTGTCGTCCTGCAGGTTCTGCAGAGCATCCTGTCTGTCAACGAGAACCAGACCGTCCACGGTCTGATCGTCCAGCTGCCTCTGGACTCCATCAACCGCATCGCCACGGAGCTCGCCACCAACGCCGTGTCCCCAGAGAAGGACGTGGACGGGTCGGTGGTCTGATCACATGATTCCCCCCCGTACCTAGATACCCAGCCTTAAGTGTGTGTGTGTGTGTGTGTGTGTGTGCGTGTGTGTGTGTGTGTGTGTGTGTGTGTGTGTGTGTGTGTGTGTGTGTGTGTGTGTGTGTGTGTGTGTGTGTGTGTGTTCAGTCTGAGTTGCATCAATGCAGGAAAGTTGTCTCGCGGTGATCTGAACGACTGTTTCATCCCCTGCACCCCCAACGGCTGCATGGAGCTCATCAGACAGACAGGTAGGTGATGCACCTGAAACACCTGGACTCAACCTGCTGGACTGTTGTGATGTCATCTACTTCCTGTTCCTGTGCAGGTGTGTCTGTGGCTGGGAAACACGCCGTCGTCATCGGTCGCAGTAAAATCGTGGGAGCTCCGATGCACGACCTGCTGCTGTGGAACCACGCCACTGTCACCACCTGTCACTCAAAGACACCTGACCTACCTGAGCAGGTAGCAGCACAGAACCACACCTGGGTCAGCAATCAGTCTAGAACCATATCTGGAAGCCCTGTGATGATGCGTTTCCTGTGCAGGTGGGCCGGGCAGACATCCTGGTGGTGGGGGCGGGCAGAGCGGAGATGGTGAGAGGGGAGTGGCTAAAGGAGGGCGCCGTCGTCATCGACTGTGGGATCAATTATGTTCCAGGTTCAGCTGATCATGTCTATCAGTCACTAGATAAATGGTACAAAGGTGACCTCTGACCTCTGACCTCTTCCAGATGAAACAAGGGGGAGTGGCAAACGGGTGGTCGGAGATGTTCACTACGCCTCAGCCAATCAGAGAGCAGGATTCCTCACACCAGTACCTGGAGGGGTGGGGCCGATGACAGTGGCCATGCTGATGGAGGTTATTGTTTATTTATTTATTTATTGATGATGTCACAGTCTCATGGGTCCAGGTGTGGAGATGAATCCTCCTGGTTGTGTTGGTCTGATGTTTCAGAACACGGTGCAGAGCGCTCAGCGGTTCCTGCTGAGGGATCAGGCTCACAGGTGAAGCAGGTAAACATCAACGTGCAGCAGGACGCTTAAGCATCTTTTTATTATTTATAAAACAGCAGCAGAGAAAATGAAAAGACTCTTAACTCTTCTAGATTATCGTCATGAACTCACATCAACCTTAAAGCATCAGGACTTCATCACACACCTGCCTTTGATCTTTCATTTAATCTGCTTTTATGCACATCTTTTGTTTTCTTCATCTGTAAAATGACATTTTAATTATGTTTCGTTTTTTCCTTGATTTTTGAGGTTTTTCTTCCTGTTGTAAATAAACTTCACCTATAATGGTCTACTGCCCCCTAGTGGAGAATCTACAGGTGGCAAGGGCCAGTTTTATTTGTTCAACTTCACATAAGTCTATTTATATATATATATATATATATATATATATATATATATATATATAGTTTGTTTTTTTTTTGTTTTTTTGTTCAGTAGTTTTGTTTTTGTTGGTTTTTATGATTTTTTATCCCAGTTATCTTCAGTCCATCCATCCATCCATCCATCCACTTATCCAGAGTCAGGTCGCGGGGGCAGCAGCCTGAGCAGAGAGGCCCAGACCTCCCTCTCTCCAGCCACTTGGGTCAGCTCCTCCGGGGGAATCCCAAGGCGTTCCCTGGCTGGCTGAGAGACATAGTCCCTCCAGCGTGTCCTGGGTCTTCCTTTGGGTCAAGTCCTGGTTGGACGTGCCCGGAAAACCTCACCAGGGAGGCGTCCAGGAGGCATCCTAACCGAGCCACCTCTCCTGGCTCCTCTGGATGTGGAGGAGCAGCAGCTCTACTCCGAGCCCCTCCTGGATGACCGAGCTTCTAGAGCCCAGACACCCTCCAGAGAAAACTCATTTCAGCCGCTTGTATCCGTGATCTCGTTCTTTTGGTCAATGATATAAAATGTCCCGTGCAGTTAATTGATCAGTCTCGTGTTTAATAAATATAACTCAGCAAGTAGTTACAGCATTTGTTTGTTTGTTTGTTTGTTTGTTTACAGTCTAGCTCCACACAAACACCTCCAGGTGTTAAACAAACACTTCCTGTTTCAGAGGCTGATCCAAGTCGCTGCTGTTTTATTTTCTGGTTTCAAACAGAAAGTTTCATAAAAACTTGAAGAAAACTCAGATAAATGTGATTTTTTAAACTGAATCATGATCCATAAACAGTAAACAAAACAACAAACAATCAAGTTTCAGACGTTGGTAAACACCTGAAGGAACTGAACTAACTCAGTAAAAGAGATGATGACAGCCTGGTGACACTCTTGACCTCGTTTTAATGTCTTTGTTTCTTCAAACCCTTCATGGTGTGATGGTTATACTGGATGTGAAATTAGAATGAATCAGAAATAACTTCTGACCCACCCTGAGCTCCACTGGGATGATTGACAGCTGTCAGAACCAATCAGACGTTAATTAATCAGCCTGATGAGTGGGCGTGTCCGTTAGTGTGGCAGCAGCTGGTCAGTCTGCAGGTCTGTCGTCACGTCACCTCGTTATTTACCTTCGTTTGATTCATGTGAAGTTTTAGATTCATGAGTCAGAATTCTGTTTATCTGCTGCTTTCTGAGTCCGACGGGTTAAAAACACTCGTCTGCTTATTTAGTTCAGGCAGAATTAAGGTTTTTACTGTTCTTTCATCAGATTAACTCATAATAATGATGAGATGAATGTTATCAGATAAACAATTAAAACTGAAATAAACTCAGAAGGTTTAGAAATCCTTATTTTGGGTTTAATGAAGGAGAGTCATGAGAATTTCTAATAATTTAAAAAACATCAATAATTGGTTTAATTATTTATTTATTAGCTTTTCTGTGAGTTATCATATATAAAAACAATTTTATTACATCGTAAGAATGATTTAAGTGGTTCTAACCTAGGAGATTTAAGCTCCTCCCCCCAGGAAGTGGTTGTCCAATCAGAGAGCAGGGTTGGGTATTTGTTTTAGGATCATTTTTCATCTATAACATTCAGACCAAACAGCTGCTGATCAGCCCAGGGCCTCCTCCAGGTCTCGTCTCGGCTCCAGAACCCAGATGTTGGAGGATTTGTCCCAAAGTTCTGCTGAAGAATCATCTAAACATGCAGGACACCAAACATCTGGATTCTCCTCAGCAGGAAGGAAACAGCTGATGAGAAGTGTCTCAGCAACAGATGAGAGCGAGTCGGAGGTGGATGCTGGACTCTGGAACCGGCTCGGTTCTGCTGAGAATCGGGTCAACGGAACGGTTTAAAATAGAAGCTGAGCAGCTGGAGGAGGCGGCGGCTTCAGCACATCTGTCAGATTAACGTCTGCAGGTTTTTCTCCAGATCAGGAATCATTTTTATTTATTTATTTAAATAAAAACACAAAAATGTTTCAGGTGAAAACAGAAATTCTGTTTTTATCAAAGACTAAAAAGTTTAACTGACCTGTTTTATGTTTTCTAAGGGTTATAAAATCATTTATTAATGAGGTAAAAATGTTTAGTTTTAGTTTTTTTGTTTATTTCTCGTCTCCCGGGATCAGCTGATGTCTGACGGGTCGTTCCTCTTTCAGGTTCGTTTCATCACTTCCTGTTCGAGGGGTCAGGTGGGTTCTGTTAACGAGGCTCGTTTCGAAACGCCACACCTGTGCAGGTTTAGAACGTTTGTTCCACTCTGGTGTTTCCTGCTTCATAAATAATCTGATTTAGTATAGAAATCCAAAACGTCTGCAGCTGCCTGGATGAGATGTTCTCCTCTGAGGTTCTTTGGACTCTTGTTGGTTCTGAACCTCCTCTGGTGGACCTGAAGCTGCTCCTCACCTGCAGCTGGACGCTGCGTCTCTCTGCTGCTCTCTGGTTACCTGGTCCACGGCGGCGGCCATGGCGGTCTGCACCAGTGAGCGGGCCATCTGGACCAGCTGCCGCTCGCTGTGGTGGAACCCAAACAGAAGGAGGAGATGGTTCTCTGAAGAGGAGCAGACCTCCCAGCACTCGTCCTCCTCCGTCTCCTCTGGAGGGCAGACCTCGATCCGGATGGAGGGTCCGTTGGTTGCTGGCTGAGATGGTGGGAAGGATTGAGGAGTCTTCTCCTCATATGGAAGCTGATCATGAAGGTCCATGGTGACCTTGTCCTCCTCTGAGGACACCACCTGCACCAGAACCTGGTTTATATCAGCGGTTTGGACCAGATCCGGTTCATCTCCAGCGTCTGGTGAGTCCTCTTCTGGAGTCTCTGTTGGTGATTGTGGATCTTCTGAAGCTAGGTCCTCCATCAGATGGTCTGTCATCTCAGCTGGGACTGTCACAGCCTCCAGAGTCCCATCGGTCTCCTTCTTCTGCAGCTCTAGAAGCTCAGACTGGTCCTCCTCCACCTTGGTGTCCTCCATGGTCTCCTTTGGGACAGATTGTCTCGTTCCTCCTCGGTTGAAGAACTTCTGCAGCTTTTTCTGGAGACTCCGTGGAGTTGTCCCGCCTGTGCTCTGGCTGGGAATCTGCTGATCAGCTGAGGAAGTCCTAAATCTTCTGAACATCCTCCTCATTTGGAACTTTTTCTCCTTAAAGACCATCTCTCCTGTTTCTCCTCTCAGTGGCACCTCCTCTGGTGGCTTCTCTAAACCTTTCCTGGCCTCCTTCTTCCTGATCCAAAGAGCTGCTGAGGAGAACCTGCTCCACCACCTGTGTCTCCTCCTGGGACCACCACCTGCAGCGTTGTGGTGAGTCTCCAGATCTTTGCTCTCCTCTGCAGCATCTGAGCACATGGCTGATGTTTCACCACTGGTCTCCATCCGTTTTGGGTCTGGTCGGTCCTCCCCAGAGCTCCTGGTTCTGGTTCTTCCCAGCAGCAGCCTCGGCGGACCCGTCAGCTTCCTCCTCAGCCCCCCTCGCTCGTCTCCCTCCTCCGTCATCGCGCACCGTCTCCTTGGAGAAGCTGAACGTTCTCTGCCTCGCTCCAGGCGTCTCAGCAGCTGAGATGAAACACCTGCAGACACAGAACCAGCCGCTGATTCACGAGGAACCCAAACAGCAACACGCCTGGATCCAACTCCGATCTGCAGGTTTGATTTATGGGAAAAAGGAAAAATGAGCTTCTTTTCCCAAAAGGATCAGAAGTTTATTTGTTACTGATGTTCAGAAGATCTAAAACCATCTAGAACAGAATAAAACTTTATTGATCCCACATGGGGACGTTCATTTCTGATGAAACAGTCTAGCTTTCAGCTGATCACAGATCAGTGCGCTATCTTCATCAGATCAGCTGCTGACACAAAGTTCTCCCCTATCAGATGACGTGATGTCATCAGACACACGTGATGATGTCATCAGACAGGTAAACATCTCAGAGAAGATAAAAGAGAAAGTCTCACCTGGCTCCGTCCGGCTGATCCGATCCGTTCCCTCTGAGACGCCGAGGCTCTTCTCTCCTCTGCTGCTGCGCCGCCCCTGTTTCCATGGCAACTGCACTGATTGGCGTGTTGCTTCTCAGAAATTGTTTTTTCAGTAAGGTGGGGGGGGGGGGGGGGACATCCCCCCAGGGGAGAGTAAGATTTTATTTTTTATAATAAGTTTCTGTCACGACACACACACACACACACACACACACACACACACACACACACACACACACACACACACACACACACACACACACACACACATTCACTGAACAACAAAAACAGGGTCACTTCTGCTCAAAAACACAATAGATCAGAGCAGAACGTCGTGTTTTAGCAGAATAAAACTAAAACTGCAGAAGGACCGGTGTTTTATCCGTGACTGCGTCATCAGATCTGGTCCAAATCTATAAATATGCTGCAGCTTTTGTTTGGATTCTCTGATAAAACCTGACGTGAAAAAGTCAAATGAAGAAAATAAAAACACAAAGGAGGAGAAAACCTTGATGGAACCCAGATGTGAGCAGGTGTTTAGAGAACAGCCTCATAAATCTGATCTGACGTCAGTTTCACAGAAACTCACGACTTCAGGAAGCAGAACAACAAGAACATTCAGAGGAAGCTCTACGGGTCACTGACTCGGTTCCTGCACCTCCAGGTCCTCGTCCTAAATGTCTCTGTGTGTTTCAGATGAAACGTTTCAGGACGAACAAACAGGTGAAGCACACCTGGCTGTCACAGGTGAGCCCTACATGAACGTTTTTAAACTTTTTGATGAAGCTCAGCTGCTTCAGAAACGAACCTGCTAATAATCTGATTGGTTCATTTGACTGATTCAATTCTAAACTCTTCAGATAAAAGATGGTTTATCTGCAGATTTCATCATTTTTGTCTTTAAAAGTCAGACAGAAAAGCTTTGATTGTTTCTGAGCGTGGAACTGATCAGGGATCAGTTATCGATCTGCAGCCTCGTGTATTTTTAAAGGTGTGAAGAAGAGGAGCAGCTTTTGTTTCTATAGCGATGGAGAATAAAAATACCTCGTCTGTCCCTAAGCAACAGCGCTGCCACCAACCAGAACCTCCCACAGGTGAGAGCAGAGCTCTGGCCGGACCCAACGGCGTTCTGGGAAATGTAGTCCAAATGTGGAACTACATGTGACGTCAGCCGATCTGAGCGCACCTGCTGGGACAGGTGAGCATGTTTCATCATATTTGAGGTCTTATTTTGAAGGTGAGTCAGATTTATTTAAAATTTGATTTTATGTTAAAAAAAGTTTAAAAGTAAGAGAAACTTTTTTTAAATCTTGAAAATTAAAAAATATTTCAGGAGAAAAGAAAAACGTTGTTTTAATAATTGACATTCATAAATAACGTATTTCCTTTAAAAGCTTTATTCTCTAAACATTAAAGCCTTTATCGTCTCTTAGATGATCTGGTGTGTTTTTGGTTATTCTGACTTTTCTCAGGTGTTTTAACGCGTTCAGGTTTCTAGAGTCGACACTGAAAAGAGAAACTTTCACACAGGAAGGTCGTTTTTTACACTTATGGATGTTTGTGCTGAATTTTCTCTTCTGTTTGTTAAAAGCATCAGAGGAAGACGTGGACTCTCCCGGGCTGCAGGTTTATTGTTTAGTTAGATACATTTTTGTTTCAGGGACAAAATGTTGAAGATCGTTTAGACATCAGAGCTTCTGAAGCTAAACGTCTGACTTCATGTTTCTGCTCCACCTGCAGCTCCAGGTCAGCACAGAAAATAAAAACGGTCATTTCAGGTTTTTGTCTTTACGTTGTTGGTTTTCATAAATCAGAACTGGATCATCGACACGTCTCTTTTATACATTTTTAATTAAATCAGACAAACCTGGGATAATTATTCCTTTAGAATCTAAAACTAAACTTTTTTTATGGAAATTTAAAGCCTGAATACCTGACATGTGCTTTGAAGATCATAACCTTTATATGGTAAATTGGCTTACCATACTAACAACACCTGATATTGACAGAAACAGGTGAAAATATTTAACATTTTTATTTTTATACTTTTATTTTGGTGGTTTTGCAAAAATAAATTCTCTTTCATCTTTTTTCTCCTTTTCAGCGTCACGAGGATGGAGACATCTTTATTAGTGACTACACTTATAGAAACACAAAAACATATATAAGACATTTAACCTGCATAAAAATCTATGTAGTGAGTTCATTGTGTATTTTATGGGGGTGTTTGTGTCCTGAGATAAAATATTTAATTATTCAGACACCTACAGCTTTCCAGTCAAAGACATTTACTGTAGTATTTATTATCCTAAATTCAGTCTGGTTTAAGTTTAATTCAGAGGATTTTGACACTTTGCATGTTTAACTTTTTTTTATTTATTAAAGTTGATTATTTTCTTATTTAAGGGAATTAAGGTGATGTTTTATTGATGTTTGCTGAAATATGAGATAAACCCTCTGCTTGGCTCTCTGCTGACCCCTGCAGGTCTGGAGCTGTCGGTGCACCCAGAGACCAGCGGGTCTTTTATTCTGACAGGATTCATGTTATAAATAACTTTTCATATAAAATTTAAAGTAATAATTTTCATTTTTATACATTAATGCATTAAAAACAGGTTAAATGGTTAAAGGGATCATTTAAAGGCAGATCAAACTCAATCAGGTATGATTCATAAGTAACAACAAATATTAGATAAGATAAAGATTAAAAACTAATAATCCATAAATGTGGGTTTAAATCATCAGATTTTCTCAGTTTGTGTCTAAAACACATTTTCCTTTATTTTTATCGTCCTCTAAAACTCTTTTCCAGACAGAAGAGCCGCGCTGTGATTGGTGGAAAAAGACATTTATTTACAAAACTTTTCCATCAATGAAAAACAAACGTGTACAAAAACCACGTCGACACTGAACTTCCTGTTTTACAGCGAAACACAGACAGGAGACGACAGCACGACATTCACACGCTCACCGATCAGCGGTCCAAAACAGGAAACCCTCGTCGATAAGTGCTGGTCATGTGACCTCAGGAGACGACGCAGAGACCAAAAACGCTGCTGCTTCACAGAGGTTATAATGGGTTCACTGGTTTCTGGTGGTTTTAGTTGACCAGGAATAACCAGGAACAACCAGGAATAACCAGCAGGAGAAGCCCCAACAGCTGTTATGTGAGTCTCTGGAGTTTTTTTGCTGATTTTAGGTCTGGTGAGATGTTTTTTTTTGTTACTTTTACTCTGAAAATCCTGACTTTCAGAGTAAAAACTTTTGAAAGTTGGGTGAATTTTTGCTGTCGTGACTTTTGAACGTCTCCGGGTCACATTAAAGCCTCAGAGTCACGTTTCTGGATTGTCTCAAAGCTTTGAGCTCTGCTGAAACATCAAGGCCCCGCCGCGTCGGCAAACCCAGAACCTGCAGCTGGACCTCAGCAGAACCTCCCCGCCCTCCAGCAGCAGAACCCCGACGCAGCGCTCAGGTTCTGGCAGCAGCAGAGCAACAGAACCGCTTCAGAACCAGGAAACAGGATCTGATCATTGAGGCTCCGCCCAGTCCGACCGCAGCATGAGATCACATGGTTATTACACACACACACACACCTGCACAGGTACAGAACCGTCAGGACAACACCAGCATCCATTTCAGTCACTATGACATCATCAGCTGACATCACTCCACCGGAACGCCGTCCACACTCTCCTGGGAGACTTCCGAGTCCAGGGAGTAACAGGAGCTGCCGTTGTCCTGAGTGTCCCTGTTGGCGTCCTCGGAGAGGGCGGCGGTGGCCGAGGCTCCGCCCCCTCCGCCCGGCTCGGAGCCGCTCTCGCAGAAGTGGGCGGAGCCCTGGAAGAGCTGGCTGCAGAGGCGGTTGTAGCGGTGGTAGCGGCCGGGCTTGCCCGTGTGGGTGTACATGTGTTCCTGCAGCTGGCTCTTGTGGGCGAAGCGAAGGCTGCAGACGGCGCAGGCGATCTTACGCTTACGCGAGTGCATGACGGTGGGGGCGGGGCTGTTTCCTCCTCCCCGGCTCCTCCTCAGCTCCGCCGCCAGCTGGTTGGCGAGCGCCTGACTCTGTCTAAGCGCCTCCTCCAGGCAGCCAGCGTCTAACTGCTCCTGGGCCCCCTGGGGCCCCTCCTCCAGGCCGGCGTCCAGCTCTCCGCCATGCGACAGCCCCTCCATCAAGCAGGCGGGGTCGAGGGCGTGGCTAAAGAGGTGCTCCCGCAGGCCCTCTGGGGAGGAGCAGCGCTCTCCACAGCGGGGACACTGCAGGACCAGCGGACGGTCTTTAAACAGGAGTCCCTGACTGGGACTGCCACACTGGGCGGGGGACAGAGACCCCACCCCCGGCGCCTCCTCCCCCTCACCGTCCTCCTCCTCCACGTGCTCCTGCTTGATGCGAGCTGAGATGTCCGAGTCGTCTCCGGACGCCACCGAGCAGACGTTACGCAGCCCCGAAACTTGGTGGTCCGGCTGGACACCCTCCAGTCCAACGGCGAGGGACAGCTGGGACCGTAAAGCCCTCCCAGAGGACCGCCCGTCTTCAGGGGCCCCGCGGGACACCGCGGTGGTCTTCGTGGCTCCAGACGTCTCCTTGTTGGCCAGCTGAGAGGAGATCTGAATTCCATACAGGTTGGACATGCGGACCACGTCGGTGGTGGCGTCGGGAGCGCCGTCTCCGGGTTTCCGGCACAGCTGGTAGGCGTGGAGGAACTTGATGCCGTCCTGCAGCCGGCTCTGGTCCACCGGCTGTTTGGGACACATGCCCGTGTACATGATGTGGAGCAGGTAGCTGAAGACGTCCGGCTGGATGTCCGTGGGCTGGATCTTGATGCACTCACTGGGGAAAAACCAGGGTCAGACGTCACAAATCAGACCAGGACAGAACCAGTCCTGTTCTGGACCAAATGACCCAGATCAGGATCACATAAACCTAAAATCACATCTAACTGCTCATGAACCAAAGAGCCTCGGATAAAATCCTGAACAATTCAGGATCTGGTCTCGCTTCCGAAAGCCTGGAGTTCTGTGTCCCTGTAGTTCTGGGATTAGTGGGTCTCAGGTGTTCCGTTACCTGGACTGGTGGATGAAGATCATTTTGAAGTAGTTGGAGAAGGCGGCCAGCACGGCTCGGTGGGCCTTGAAGTAAACGTTTCCGATGGCAACGGTGCAGTCACACAGGAAGCCGAATTCCCTCTGAACGTTGAGCTGCTGCAGCAGGAAGAGGCTGTGGGACGACACCTCCATGACCCGTCTGAAACACACACACACACACACACACACACACATGCTTCTTTAATAAAGCAGTAAAATATTTTATTATTTTTTTATTAATTTGAGACAAGAATCGTTTTAATTAAATGTGATCAAATGAATTATTCTAAAATTGGTTTAAAATGATAACGTTTCATTTTGACCGATTCTTCAAACAGCCTCTTTACGTTTTAGAATCTTTATAAATTTTATTTTTAGGGTGCTGGTCTGGTTCAGCTCAGGTACAGGACCTGCAGGGTTAAATCATACGTTTTGGGTGATTTACCTGCTGATAACAGCAGCAAAAATAAAAATAGTAAAAATTCATTGTAATAACGTTTTTGCTGCTTTTCCTAAACTTCGTTTCCAGTGTATATCTCTATTGTTTAGATGAAGCTGACAGGTGAGCATCACACCTTTTCCTCACCTGCTGAACACAATAAAACTTGTTGGTCGTTTCTGCAGAACCAGCTGGAGCTCACCTGGACATCTCACACCTGTCCTCAACACAGCATGCAGGCTCCGCCCACTTCCAACCTGACTTCAGGTGGAGGGAAAAGGGGCTCAGACGCAAGGATGCCTGACCTCTGACCTCCGTGAAGGTCACCTGCATGACCCGGAGCAGGGAGGAGGGAGTTAATATAAAGGTACTTTCATCACAACAAACCGTCCGCAAACCACCGGAACCTGAACCCCCCCCCTCCGGCACGCCCGGCGCGAGCCACCGCAGCTTCGCGCGTGCACGTCACGTCGCGCCCGCTGGGCTGCAGCCTCATCCATCCTCCATCCTCCTCTCATCCACAATCACCACACACACGTTCGTCCACATCACCAACACCGCGCACACACCGGCGCGCATGCACGCGCCTTGCGCCCCGCACATGCTCTCTGTCGGCGCGTGTCGCGCACGCGCCCCGTTAATCAGCTTCTTACCGCAGAAACGAGCAGATTGTCTTCAGGAGCCGATTTGTTGCTGCAGACACGATCTCGCGTAGAGCCGCGTCACGTCTCGCGAGAGGACAGGTCAAAGGGCTGGTCACGTGATACGGCTCTGTAAATGTTTAATTGACAACGAATCAAGGTAAATTAGAAACAAAAATGTATTTTTCCCTTCAGAAAGTAAATATTAATCCCGAAACAACAAGTCAGCACGGATGATTTCAGCCTTTTCTTGTTTAAAACTCGTTTTTTAAAGGTTATTCTGACTACAGCTGCAGAATAAACCATCCCGCTCACAATAATAAAGCTGAAAAATACGTTGAAATCTGTAAAAACACGTAACCATCTTTATCACAACGTGTTGGGATTCAAACAGGTTTTCTGAATAAAAAGATCTGATTAGATTAAATAAAATCGACCTTATGAGGAGAATCACTGTTGCTATCTTCAAAGGAAATAAAAATTATAATAAATTCTAGAATTTGGTTTGTTATAATCTGCCTTGGCCTGCTGAGTCATGCTGAAATTCATCAGGGTGAGAAATCTTTAGTTAATCTTCTGGAGAACGTTTTACGTTCCTGAAACTAGCTCAGAGTGAGACCTCCCTATCCTTTTTCTCTTTGCTCAGCTTGGCACGCGGCCCCAAATGACCCCGAGTCAAGCTAGGCAAAGGCCTTTGTTTCCTGTTTGGATTTTCAAAGTAAAATACATGTATCTTGATTGGAAATTGTTTTAAAATATTAGAGCGAAAGTAAATTTAAAACCTGGTGTGAAGACAGTAGATGTGTACACTGGACACAATCTAATGTCTGAATAAGACTTCAGTATATAACATTATTGAGACTGGAGCTAATATAAGTGCTACCTGAAGTAGCAATACAAATAAAGAAAAAATAAAACATAACCAAAAGTAAACACAACTTTTATTTTTTATTTCTACAACAAAATGTTAAGAAACGACTGTTAATGTTGTAGTTTGACCGCCAAAGATGTGACCGGAAGTCTTTTATTTTTAACTTCCTCGTTTGACGGAGCGGCAGACAGTGCGGAAGTTCTTTCATCCTGCAGGAGAGGAGGAAGAAAAGGCAGCTCTTCGTCTCAAACTTTCCGCCTTAACGCAAAAAACCGTCCGGGGAGGAAACTCCGGCGCCCCGGGAACAACCGCCCTCCGTTAGCAGCAGCTCCTCCGCGGGGCTCCGGTACCCACGGTGAGTCTGCGCTTCTCTGTCCGGGACCCTGAGCCGCCTGGTCGGGTAGAGAAGGGGGAAAATCCCCGCGGCCTACTGGGCTCTGTTCAGACGGAGTGCGGTGGCAGTGCGGGGGTGGCGGGTTGTTTGCGGGAGAGGTTCTTCTCAGTAGAGCTGTTGACACTGGCGTGTGTGTCTTCCGGTATAGTTTTTCAAAATAAATCCTGGCTTATGAATTACAGCTAATTTCACGTTAATAATTAATTGTAAATAACTTTATCAAGTTTGGTATAACGCAGATTTAATATAATTACCCTGGTATGAAATAAAAACTAAATTTATTTAGATTTCTAACAATATGGGAAGATAATAAAATTGCTACTCTTAGCAGACATTTTGGTTGGTTGTTTAGTGTAGAAACCAGTGGTAAGTGTGCATACTTTGTAAATATGTGATGCATGAATTCATGGTATGAATTTGGCTTTAATGTAATATATAAGAATAATATAAGAATATTTATTTATTTATTCTTTATTTAACCAGGAAGGTCTCATTGAGATTAAAAACCTAATTTTCTTGGGAGTCCTGGCCAAGAGGCAGCAAAAAAAGAATATGATTAGTCCTTTAAAATTTTAGCCTTGTCTGGATTATTTTTTTCATTAAAAATAACTAAAATGTTTGTTTTTGTTTACTGTTAGTGAACAACTAATGTTTTCAAGTCCCTGATTAATTCTGAACTTTAATTGTTCAACTGGTTTATTATAAAATTAACACATAAATTATCGCCATTGTTTTATGACACTACATTTGCTGTACTAATCTTTTACTAGTAAAATGTAAATTGTTTATTTTGCGGTGAACTTTTGTGGGTCTTGGCTCAATTTGAAATTTAAGGTCTATCTAAACTACATGAACATTTTTGAGCTTTTATTTTGGATGCTTAGCTTTAACTTCCGGTCTGGTCGATGCTAACAGTACCTAGCTTAGCTCAGCTAGCCGTGGCCATTTTAGCTCCGTAGCTCGGCCGGCCTCACCCCCCGCTAGCCACACCGACCCAGCCTGCTCCGTCCTTCCTACGACCTGTAGCTGACAGCCGGTGAGTGCGTGACCGACTCCGCGGTGGTCTCTTGCGGGTTTTACGGGGAGTTACGTTGATTAAGCCCCGGTGACTGTCGTAACCATTATTTCACGGTTTTTTACTACGGAGTCTGGCTGCAGGTAAAATACAGACCTCAGAAGATCAGGTTACTGTGAGACCAAAACACCTGAGAGGTTTGACCCCCGCTGACCCCATCTCACCTGAGATGATTTCCTAGTTGATTCCAGCTCCTTGTGTCAGAGGAAGTTAGGGTTCGATCTGCTGCGTTTTTAACCACAGAAGCGTGAAATAAGTCAGATTTTCAGTAAATAGATTTATTGTTTTGGTCACAATCGATTCCTTCATATTTTCTAAAGCCAGAGTCACATCTGTAGTCTCTGGTGGTGGTTTCTCTTCACTCTGGGGTTAGTTTTAACTTTTAAAGTCGAGCTTTTTCCTCAGACTATCATAACTATAAAAGAAATAGAAATAAAAGCTGTCTGGGGGGTTAAAGTGTGTTCTATGTTTCACGACTAAGTTAAAAATCTTTAAAACATGAATAATAACCAAGACTTCTGTTATTGACGTGTGTTTTCTACATAACGTTTGTTATTACTGTAGATAAGTGGCTGTTAGGGCTTTAATCACGTTTATCATTTAAAGTTTAATTCTTGGCTCCAAATGATGACAAAACTATATAATCAACACTAAATGTATGAATAAATGTGTTTTTATATTTAGTCCTTGTTAACATAAACTTAGATCCCATCTGAAGGTTAAACTTGTTCAGGAATTTAATAAGTTGGGTATTTTTTTTAAGTTAATAATTTTCATTCATGTTTTCAAGCAGAACAAAGAAACAAATGCTGAAAGTTTGTTTATATTAACCTCTTTTGTTGTATTTTGGAGCAGAAAACGTTTTAAAGGTTAGAATTAAATAAAGTCGGGGTGAATTGGACTTGAACTGAGTTTAGGAGCTGCAGGAAGACCGCAGACTCGTCTCCTGATGGAGGTCCGTGGTGTTATCTGCTGATCGGCGCTGCACAGCGAGTGGGTGAGCTCTGAGTTGCTGATCTTGGTTTGTTTCTGCAGCTCGGTTTCATCAGGTGAGACGTGACGGTAAATCCTGCTGTGGTTCTGGTTAATCAGAGCCTCAGAGGAGCAAAGATGGCGATAAAATCACATGATGAGTGTAGAGGAACCCGGCCGGCTTCACCTGACAGGAACGTTTTAGTCACCTGAATCCAGGTGTGATCTCGATGAGTCATTTCAGGACTGCTGCGTTTTCTGGCGACCGCAGCAGAGCGATGGTTGACGTGTGTTCCTCTGTGTTCTGCAGGGCGATGGCGAGGCCGAGCCACAGCGATCATGTCCTCCAGCAGCTCAACAACCAGCGGGAGTGGGGCTTCCTGTGCGATTGTCTCATCGCCATCGGGGACATCTACTTCAGGGCTCACAAGGCCGTCCTGGCAGCCTGCAGCTCCTACTTCAGGATGATGTTTATCCGGGACCAGCAGGGGGCGGGGCACCTGGACCTCAGCAACATGCAGATTAGCGCCGAGTGCTTCGACCTCATCCTGCAGTTGATGTACCTCGGCCGCATCGTTGTGGGGAGCTACGAGTTCGAGGAACTGAAGGCCTCCATGGCGTACCTGCAGATGTACTACATCCCCGACTCGCTCGAGGACCTCAGGGACATCAGGAGCTCCAACCTCACCCCATCCTCCTCAGCCTCTTCCTCCTCATCCAGTTCCTCTACCGGACTCTCCGGCGGGAAAATGATGTTTGGAGTCCGTATGTACGAGCAGCAGAGGCCTGCAGCGTCAGAGGCAGAGATCCTGACGAAGGCCGTGAACAGCAGCAGTAGTGGCGGTGGTCGCCCGGCTGGTCCAGCTGTTCCAGCTGCCGTCAGCAGGCCAGTGGTGACGGAGGAGGTGGCGACTGCTTCTCTGATTGTGGCGCCAACCACCTCAGATGGAGCCGCCGAGCAGCCATGTGATCTAAGGAAAAGGTCCGGCGGGAGGGGCTCTGCTCTCAAAGATCGTCCCAGGTTCGGACGCACCTACACCTGCGACGACTGCGGCTTCGTCTTCAGCTGCGAGAAGCTTCTGATCGAACACATCCTGACCTGCACAAACCGGAAGGCATTCAATCCACCCAGAGGAAGCGCAGAGGCCGACAGTAAGGGAGAGAGCTCCGCCTCCGAGAGCACCGAGGAGCACAGAGTCGTCTGTAAAGGAGAAGACGACTGGACCGACGCCAGAGTCGACTTGGACCTCCCCATCAGGCTGGTGGCGGCTGGCACCGACGGCGAGCTCAGGTCCACCAGGAGCATTAAAACGGAACCGGAGGAAAGCGTGTTCCCTGAGATCGAGATGGTCCGGATCGGCGAACACGTAACCAGAGACTGTGGCGCCGGCCGGAAAGACGCACTGAGAGAGAAGATGGGATTGAGCCGCGATTCGGAACCAGGAGTGTCGGGTTTGGAGAGCAGCAGCGAGCCGGTTGAAGGCCACCTCTCGAGCAGCAGCGACTCAGGAATCCCGGCGAAGCTCCGAAAGGTCAAAGATGAGAAGCAGGACGCCGACTGCACCCCCTGTGAACTCTGTGGAGCTCTTTTATCTGAGCAGGACAAGTCAACCCACTACCTGTCCAACCACATGGGACACATATGTGCCTGTGGGAGGTGTGGCCAGGTTCTGATCAAAGGCAGGCAGCTGCAGGAACACGCAGAGCGCTGCGGCGAGTCCCACGGCGGTGAGTCGGACTCCCATGGCGAGGACGAGGCCTCGCTCCTGGGGGAGGCTCAGGGGATGGAGGAGGGGCTGCTGGAGGCGTCCGACCTCTCCTGCCCCCACTGTGGTCTGCTGTTCCAGAACGAGAGCCTGGCTCTGGAGCACGCCTTGTCCTGCCACGACCAGGAGCTGTTCCGGCCCGTGATGCTGGATGAGGGCGGTGAACCGGATCACCGCAGAAAACACTTCTGCAGCATCTGTGGGAAAGGGTTCTACCAGCGCTGCCACCTGCGGGAGCACTACACCGTCCACACCAAGGAGAAGCAGTTCACCTGTCAGACCTGCGGGAAGCAGTTCCTACGGGAACGCCAGCTCCGGCTGCACACCGACATGCACAAAGGCATGGCGCGCTACGTGTGTCCGGTCTGCGACCAAGGAACCTTCCTGAAGCACGACCACGTCCGACACATGATCTCCCACCTGTCGGCCGGGGAAACCATCTGCCAGGTGTGCTTCCAGATCTTCCCTGGTGGGGAACAGCTGGAGAAGCACATGGACGTGCACCTGTACATCTGCGGCGTCTGTGGCGAGAAGTTCCGGCTCCGCAAAGACATGAGGAGCCACTACAACTCCAAGCACACCAAGAGACTATAGAGCAGCCGGAATTCCTCCGCGTTCCGGGTTTGTTACTAAAAAGCCATAAATGTGAGAACAAATCGTGCACTAGAACACCAAAAAACGACTTCTTCTCTGCACTTTTAAACATATGCATACGCAGGTGTTCGTGCTGCAAGCAGCGGGGCTGGTGATTGGTGGCTGAGGGAGTGGTGGGCGGAGCCTCTGGGCGAAGCGTTCCGTTGGTGGTCAGAGGAACTTCCCATGGTGCTGAAACTCAGGCTGTAGGAAGTTGGCATGTGTTTACGGCAAACCGTTGTGTGTAAAATTAGTTCAGTTACAAAATAACAAAGTTTATATTTCTGGTTATTTTAAACGGAAACAGAATCTAGAAATCAGACCAGTTAAACCAGCAGATGGAATTCCTACATGGTTCCCATCGACTGGGAAACACACCGCCAAACTTAGGCCGACTCAGTGGTGGTGATGGTGATCTCCAAAACAAATTAAACTATATTTACATACTAGCTCCAACATCGGGATCTCGCTGGGCCGAACGGAATTCCAGAGGGAATTTCTGGAGTTCACCAGTGTTCCCAGTTTCCTCCTGTGAGTCTCAGGGCCTCGTACGATAAACGTGGGGAGACATTTGGAGGGATCGGCAACTAAACTGGGAATAAAATGAAATCAACAAATTGGGAAATGTTTAAGACGCGTAACTAACTTACAGGAAACGCGGCTTAAACGTGTCGGACAAACCAGTTCCGTGTGATTCCTGCTGAACGTTTGCACATTTTCTCACAGCTTGGTGTCTCCAGCAGCTGCAGCCCGGTTAGAGTTTGGGATTGGGAAAGTTAACTTCCTGTTTCATAGGTAGCTTTAACTCCGATGCGACTTATTTTTCAGAATACTAAAAACCCCGAGGATAAAACGCATCGACGGCTTCTCCTTCATGTGTAATCGGTGCCTTTACTGTAACTCCGGTTTTATACGGATGCATGATGGGAGGACGGACCCCCCACCCCCACCCTGAACTTGAACCTGTAGGAAAATAAAACACTAGAACGTCGGTTTGGTTGATTCTGTCCCTTCAGCGTCGCCGAGGGAGACGCCTCCTCTGAAGCAACTTCCTGTTTTGGTCTCATGAACGTTTTAATTCACGTTTTTAACGGATTTATTGTTTTAACGATCCCGGATCATTTGGTGATCAGAGGGTTGCCGGTTTGATCCCAGCTCATTCAGTAGTCCTGCCGTTGTGTCCTTGGGCCTTGCTGCGTCTCCTCTGTTAGTGACGCGGTCGCGGTTCTAACTGTTCTGGTTTTGCTCTGAGGGTTCTGGGTGAGTCAAAAACAATTACAGTTAAATATAAGTACTTCCTTTTGTCCTTCAAAATAAGAGACTCAAATATTTACTTAGAACATTTTTAGCTTATTTGAGTATTTTTCTCTGGGAAAACTCGTCCTGCTGCCTAAACGTTTGTTCTGATTGGCCCAAACGCCCCTAGTGGAGTCGGGTTCTGATCCAAACCCACTTCCATGTGCTTCATCGGAACCAGGAACCGGTCACGGGTCAGCTCTCTGGACTCTTGAGAGGGCGGTACAGGAAGTCAAATCGTTCCAGTTCCAAATTCAGAACACACCAGAGAAGGTTCTGACTGAACCAGACCCAGGTCCAAAACAGGGTTTAATTAAAATGTCATCTAAATCACTTTCTGGTGCTTTTATTTGTTCAGTTTTCACTTCCTGTCACTTTCACAGTAAAATATCTCTGACCTTCAAAGTAAAACTATTAAAAAAATGCTCAAACTTCCATCTAAAATCAAACTTAAGTTGTTTTATCAGCCGCTGGAACCGTCACCACTGATCTAGACGTGGCGACGCCGTCCCAGCCAGAACTCCCAGTTTAGTTCTGATCTGTGACTGGATCAGAACCAGCAGCAGCTGGTTTGTGTTGTTTTGTTTTTCTGCTGTTGGACGTTCAGTTTGTCACACGAGCCTTGTTAAACTCAATAAACCAAGTGATCTTCTGTTTGTGGACACGCTCGTCTTCAGTGTTTGTTGTTGTGACCCGGTTCAGAGCTGCAGGAGGAGGACTCGTCTCCATCAGAACGCTCTAACAGCAGACTCAGCTAGTAGTCTGGTTTTAAAAAGACAATCTGAATTAATAACTGAGTTTAGAAAAGTCTGAACTTTTATAGTTCAGGAATGTCTCGGGTCAAAGTTCATTCAGGTATAAAATCTGCATTTCCTTCTCTGTCCACAGGGGGGAGCTGACTTGACTGTAATTTTCTGTAGGAGGTCCAAAACCAGTAACTCACACCTGAATGATCACCTGTACCTTTATTACTGGGACTTTAACCTGCTCCTCTGAGCATGTGTTCTACAAGGTTTATTTTGAAAAATGTGATTTATAGAGATTACATCCTCATCGTTGGTGGGATTTTAATCTGAGGTTTTTCCCCAGAAGGTTGGTTAAGCTTTTTATCTGATCAAAGATCAGATCTGGGTCCAAGTTTCAAAAGAATCCAGGAAGGAATTTAGAGGAATTCCTCCTCTGGTCTCGTGGGTCTTCAGACACCAGTGGGGACTCGTCCACAGGGAGAAGAAGACACCAGCTGGTCCTGGAGGTGAGCGCTTGCTGCTCGATCATAAAACCTGATCAAGATGCAGAACATCAGCCATAAATGTTTATTTGATGTGTTTGCTCCCATGAGCTCTTCAGGATGTAGTGAGACATTTTAAAACCTAATTGTCTCATTTTTAAATTTCATTATTCCAAGAAGAAGTTTTCCTTCACCCAGATTCAGCCGTGAAAACCACGATGGAAGCCTCTCCAGACTAGGAACAGGACTGTCCCAGATTCACAGAAACATCCCCATCTCCACAACGATGACATCATCCTGACAGGTGCGTCTCAACTTTAAACAGGTTAAAATCGTCTCTTAGAGACCGGCTCATTTATGCTGCAGCCTCTGAAACGGCCTGACTTCCTGTTTCTGTGGCTGATCAATCCTGAAACATCAGACAGGATGAGGAGATGATCCTCTCTGATGAGATTAAATCATCTGCGTCGACCTGCTGATGGGAACTCGTACAGTCAGGTCACCGTTATAAGTTTTAATCTCAGTTCTGTTTGTTGCAGGAAGAAAGGTCATTGACCCTTTGTCACGAGTGTTTCCATCTACTGCCAGACTAAGTTTCTCCTACGAAACAACATTAGCATGTTTATGCACCGTGCTCATTCCCGACTAGCAGGTGCATTCCCTAGCCATAATAACATTTGCCCAAAGAACAAAAACAAAGTGTTTTGCAGCCCCTTCCACAAAATGCTCCAAGGACATTTCCAGCCTATTCTGGTCTAATAAACTTGGTGCTCTATTTTCAGCAACACCTAAATCCTCGTCTTTCCAGGATGTTTCAACTTAATGAATCCTGCTGGATTATCATGAATCTAAAGGACTTGCATGCTTGATTAATCATGAATCATAATGTTGAAAATGCATTTGCTTAGACTTGAGTAATTGTGACAAGATAAAGTTTTGGTTTGACTTTAATAATAATTACACTATTTTCATAGATCATTCAAACATTCTACACTAGAAAGATGATTATTAACACATATTCATTCATTTTAGCTTCTCATTTAAAGTCTGAGAAACTGGAGTGTTTGGGGTAGACTTGATAAAATACTGAGCTCTCATTGGTCAGAATCATCCTTCCTGGTTCCTGGTAACACAGAACAGTCCTGAATCCTGCAGATTCCAATCCAACACTCAAAGAGAAATGTTCATTACAACTCATTTCTGCAGGATGAGTTTACCACAAAGCTGCTTACGTCTCTAGGAGCCAAACCAGGTTTTGGGAGCGAAGCTCCAGCTTTTGAACCTTTTTAAGAACTGCCAGAACCGACCACATATTTTTCCATCTGGAGTCAAAATAACTGACTGGTGGAGCCATTGGCCACAGAGGGCGCTCTTGCCAAGGGGGTTTAAAAGGAGTTGCAATTAAGGTACAGGTGTGGTGAAAAGAGACAAACGGTGTTTGACCTACTCATGTTGTTGTGCTTATGTAAATCATTTTATTTATATTATTTTCAACTTGGATTGGCATATCCAAATGACACTTGGGACATTCTGGATTCGTCATTTGTGTTATTTTGGCACTAAATCGTCCTGCAGCGTGAGTACGCGTTCATCCATCTAGTTCGCCACAACAAAGAAAAGTCAAAAACCTGCTCTCAGCTGAACGAACGGGGGGAGAAGTAGCCTGACTGGACTTTCGCACGCCTGCACTCTACCAACACCTGGTGATACCTGTCTGCAACGCACTGGGTGCAAGAAGACGGGGAGGCCACGGCTGGTGTGGCGAAAGTTTGTGGTTACAGGCTGGGAGACTGGGTCTTACCAGAGCCACAAGGTGGGCGTGGCACTGCAAACATGGGACAGACTGGGTCTGTTTGGGAAAGGGAGCGTGGTGCAGGACGGAGGACGGAGCCGAACCAAGTTGGCAAGGACGTGCCTGATGATCAGGTTTCTGCAGAGGCAGGTACCGGTAGCACAAGAGTGGGGTACACATGAGTTAAGGGCCACATTTACGTGTTGGTGAAGATAACTGAACTGAGAAACAAAAAAAAAGACGAGGACTTAATGGGTCTTTTTAATTGTTGGTTTAGTTCGGAAGTGTACGTTTAAAACAAAAAAGAGATGGATGGGGGTGTGAAAATTCATCCAAGGTGGTTGAACACAAAAAGGACCCACGGGAAGGTAAAAGGGAGATTAAATTAACTGAAAAGGCACTTCTGGCCAAAATATTGGATCTGGAAAAAAGAAGGAAATCTTTGTTGAATAAAGTGTCCAATGTCAAGGAACAATTACTTGAACTAATGTGTAAAAACGGATCTTATGAAGAGGTCAAAGTTATGTTCACTAAATATGAGACCCTTATTAACGATGCCAAAGAAGCACATGAATGTTTATTGGAGTTTTTACCCATTTCTGAAAGGGAAACGACAGAAGTCTGGTTTAAAGCAATGCTGGTGAGTGTTTCTGACGTTGTTGACTCTGTAACGAGGTATTTAAAGGATGGTGAAACCCAAAATGAAAATATGGATGACATAAAACCAAACGACACGTAAATCTTCAGTAGATCAAAAATCCTCAAGGTCAAATCGCTCCATCAGATCCTCAACTTTGAGAGCCCAAGCAGAAGCTAAAAGAGCAGCACTACTTGAAAAAGAAACTGCATTACAGGAGAAACATAAACTGCAACATATGGCAATGCAGCAGAAACGGGAGTGGGAGGAGCAACAAGAAGATTTAAGAAAAAGGTGGAATTGAAGGCTGAAATAAAGGCAGTTGATGCTGAACTTGCAGTATTGGAGCGATACAGTGATGGCATGAACTCCTACCTTTCTAAAGCAGGAAAAAACATCACCAAACAGACCACTGAACAAAGCCCCCAAGAAGTGGAGACTCTTGCAACTGAAACCAAAGACCTCAACTAAGAGTCCAAGCAGCAGAGGAAAAGATTCAGAACCCACATTTACCTGCACAATCACCAAAGCAGAACAACAGTTTTCTGGTTCAGTTCCTCCAAAAGCAAAATGATATTACAGATTTGCTAATACAACAACAAAACTCTGCACAACTACCAGCCAGAGAAATCCCAATATTCGATGGAGATCCACTCAAGTACAGTGTTCACCCAAGCATTTAAACATTGTGTAGAAGATCAATGTGCTGATAAAGGTGCCTGTTTGTATTTTTTGGAAAGATACACCAGAGGGCGTCCAAAGAGCTGATTCAATCATGTCTACATGTCTCCTGAAGCTGGATTTGAAAGGGCAAAATCATTGTTAAAGGAGTATTATGGAAATGAAACAAGACTTACAAATGCATAAAGTGCTTAC
This sequence comes from Aphyosemion australe, assembly GCA_006937985.1. Taxonomy (NCBI): domain Eukaryota; kingdom Metazoa; phylum Chordata; class Actinopteri; order Cyprinodontiformes; family Nothobranchiidae; genus Aphyosemion; species Aphyosemion australe. The sequence continues at coordinate 61,529 of SSNS01000344.1, forward strand.
CTGGCCAAGCATCAAAGTTGAAAATGTGTCTCTTTTACAAGACTATGCCATATTTCTTCGTGGTTGCTGTAATGCAATGTCAGAACTCTCAAACCTTACCGAACTAAATATGTCATCAAACATGAAAGCTGTTGTCTCAAAGCTACCATATAAAATGAAGGAACCGTTCAGAAATGTTGCTTGTGATATACAGGAAACCTGCAAGCGCAGACTAAATTTCGAGGATATTGTGAGATTTGTGGATCGTCAACTGAGAATAATTTCTGATCCAATTTTTGGAGAAATACAAACACAACATGTGGAACGGGACAAATCTGCCAAACCAACTGAACTGTACAAACCAAAATCAAAGCATGACTACTTTGCTGTCAATGTGTGTCAAACCACAAATCAAAATGGAAGCTGAAAAGACGAAAGCAAGCAATGCAAATACATTTAAATGTTTGTTTTGTTTGCAAACTCATTCACTCAACAACTGTCAACAGTTCAATGAAAAGCAACATCGTGATAAAGTTAGTTTTCTGAAAGAAAAAGGAGCCTGTTTTAAACGTCTGAGACTGGGCCACTGTTCAAAACAATGTTTCAAGCCTATGTCCTGCAACAAGTGTAAGCTCAGTCATCCCACAACTCTACATGTTGTAACAAAGAGTGACAAAGCCGTAAGTACGAATGCCATTCAACCATGTACAACCACAAACACGACCCTCTCATCTCAGTCATGTGTGAGTCATACCGGGGCCGGTGTTATTGGGAAGCTCCAGATCCTCCCTGTCACAGTCAAATCCAAAAAGGGAAACAAACTTGTTCAAACGTATGCATTTTTGGACAACGGTTCAACTTCAACATTTTGCACTGAGAATTTGATGAATAAGCTGAATCTTACAGGAAAGAAAGCAAAGATCAATCTTCTAACGATGAGTCCAACTACAACAACTTCTACATACATTCTGAATGACTTGGAAATATCAAGTTTACATGGGACGGAGTTTCACAATCTACCTGTTGTTTACACACAGCAAAAAATGCCTGTAAGCACAGCCAACATTATTAAAGTACCAAGTATTCATCACACAATGGTGAAATTACATCTCCACATTTGACCCATCCCCATGGTGGGGAGCGGTGGTGGTTTAACCCCCAATCCAACCCCTTAGTGCTGAGTGTCAAGCGAGGAGGCATTGGGTCCCATTTTTCAAAGTCTTTGGTATGACCCAACCGGGAATCGAACCCTAATCTCCCAGTCCCGGGGCGGACACTCTACCACTAGGTCACCAGAGCTGGTCGGGATGACATTAAACAATGGACATATCTACATCAAGTTGACTTACCCGGGATTGATGCCAAAGTGGGTCTGCTGATAGGCACAGATGCTGCAAAGTTTCATGAGCCCTGGGAGGTGGTCAATAGTCAAGGTGAAGGGCCTTATGCCACAAAAACTATTGGGGTGGGTTGGAAGTGGCTCTGGTGAAAACTTGTGAGAGAATGGATGTAAACAGTAATTTTTTGACTGTAAACCGCACTTCAGTGTTCGTTCTAGAAACTCTCCTGAAAAAACAGTATGAATACGATTTTAAGGATTTAAGTAAAAATGAGAAAGAAGAGTACTCTCAAGAGGATAAAAGATTCCTGCAGATAATGGAAGAATCAGTAACATTTGTAAATGGACACTACAGTCTGCAGTTGCCATTTAAAGAGCCTAACGGGGAACTCCCAAACAACCGATGTGTTGCACAACAGCGCCTCAGTGGTCTGAGAAGAAAAATGGAAAGAAATGAATCATTTCACAAAGAATATGCTGCATTTATGGAGGACATGTTAAACAATGGGTTTGCAGAGTTGGTTCCTAAAGGTGAACTAAAACCATCTGAAACCAATAAAACACTACATTCCACATCATGGTGTTTATCACCCACGTAAAGGAAAACTACGTGTTGTTTTTGATTGTGGAGCTAAATTCAAAGGAACCTCTCTGAACGACAAACTTCAAGGTCCAAATCTGACAAGTTTACTGATTGGAGTACTACTGAGATTCAGACAAGAACCACTTGCATTCATGTCTGATATTAAATCAATGTTCTATCAGGTCAGAGTCGCTGACAAACATAAGAACTTTCTTAGATTCTTATGGTGGCCTGGTGGTGACTTAACAAAGGCTGAATACAGAATGACTGTTCATCTGTTTGGAGCAGTTTCATCCCCGGCCTGTTCCTGTTTTGCCTTAAGGAAAACTGCTGAAGATCACAGTCATGGGTTTTCAAGTGAAGTTGGTCAAACTGTTAACAAGAACTTTTATGTTGATGACTGCCTAAAAAGCTTGTCTTCAGTTGAAAAGGCAATACAAATGATCTAAACGAGTTGTGCCACAAAGGTGGCTTTCAGCTCACACAGTGGATCAGCAACAATCGAACAATACTTCAAGCAATACCAGAGCAAGACCATTCAAAACATGTCATGGTGCCTAATTTGGATGAAGACCAGCTCCCAACTGAAAGCCATAGGGCTACAATGGTGCTTGACAAGCGATCACCTCATTTTTTCGATGAGTGAGAAAACAAAGCTACACACCCGTCGTGGAATACTGTCAGTAATTGCTTCAGTATATGACCCTCTTGGCTATCTAGCCCCAGCAACACTTCAAGCTAAACTTCTCCTGCAAGAGCTGGCTCGGAGAAATCATGACTGGGACAATGAAATCCCACAACAGATAAAGCAACAATGGATCAAATGGCTATCAGAGCTGGAAAACTTGTCTGCATTTACAGCGGACAGATGCATTAAACCCGCAGATTTTGAATCACCTATTAAAGCTCAACTTCATCATTTTGCGGATGCCAGCAGTAGCGGATATGGCACAGTCAGCTACTTGCGACTAGAAAACCAAGCAGAACAGGTACACGTTTCCTTTCTGCTTAGTAAAGCCAGAGTAGCTCCTCTTAAGTCGATCACAATTCCCCGATTGGAATTGACTGCGGCTGTTCTAGCAACACAGGTTGATAAAACAATCAAGGCCGAGTTGCAACTTCATTGTGAAAAATCATACTTTTGGTCGGACAGTTGCACAGTTCTCAAATGCATCAAAAATGAAAATAAAAGATTTCGAACATTTGTGGCAAATAGAATTGCGATCATTCGACAGGCATCAAACCCAGAACAATGGCACTACATTCCCACCAAGGAAAACCCCGCTGATATCGCTTCAAGAGGTGTTTCAATTCACAGTTTATTGGAAACTAAAACCTGGATAAATGGACCTGATTTCCTGTGGGAAACACAGCAAACTTGGAAGCCCACTTTGGAATTTGAAGATGTAGACACTGATGATCCTGAAATAAAATTCCGTAACATCTTGGCGAGCCAGCCAGGAGATTAATCAAAAAAACGTTTTCATTAATGTTCTGAGACTTTTTAGTAAGTTATAAGTGGAAACTAAATGATCTGCTCTCTTTTCCTCTCTCTGAGTTGATTTAGAGGGAGCCTTGCGTTCTCTATCTCACCCTCTTCTCTCTCTCTTCTCAAGAGCTGAGTAACTCTTAAGCCTGAGACACACAGGAGACAGACGCGCTGCGCCACGGAAGCGCCGCTGTTAAATGGTCACACAGGAAGCGCTGCGCCGCTGAACCAAAGACTATAGCGCTGAACACTTCTTGGAAAGTCACGTGATAGTCACAACATCTTGAGAACAGGAACAGCCGCTCCACAGCGCTTGAAATAGAACTGGCGCCTATCTTCAACGCCTCTGCGCGGACCGGCGCTTCTGGGACACAACGCTGTGCTCCCCGTGTAGCCACTCTCATGGCTTCTAATGGCTTCTTTTTAAAATGACACCGCGGGCGTGACACCGCGGGCGTGACGCGGCGCGTCTGTCTCCTGTGTGTTCCAGGCTTTAGGGAGCATACATACTCTACACAATATTTAAATATGAATAAAATATTGTTTGTTTAATTTATTGATTCATCAGACCTCCAACTTAGAGTCTGTAAATGTATATTCTGGCAAAGTCCACCTACTTAAATGCAGTAATGTTTTTCCATAAAGCTGCAGTGAACCCACAGAATTAATAGAACCCAGTTCTGCTCTTGAACATCAACAGTGATGCTCATAAACATTTAGATGGGCTTAAACTGTTATGCTGTTGGAATATAAAGCAGGAATGTGACCCGTTATCAGGAACGAGGGAGCAGAGAGAATAATCCTGACACACTGACTTTAAAACATTCGTCTGACACGTGTTCAGATAAAACCTGTTAAAAACCGTCATTTCTTTCATTTATCTGCCCAAAATCATGACTTTATCAGGAAGCTCACGGATATGAAACTTGTTAATGTCACGAACATATTTAAAAGTAGCCTCGTCGCTCGTAGTTCTCATCATTTACTTCCTCAATGAGCAGCTGAGCACTCCTGCAGCAGGGAAGCGAGTGAAGTTGGCTTCCCACCCACGTGTGGTTAGTGCTATGTTTGTGTAGCCTGGCAAGCCATCCTATATATGTGTATATATAGTCTGGCCACGAACCATTGACGGCTCTCAGTCGTGAGGCGGGATCTACGGTTGTCTTTCAAAATGTCAGCACGCAATTGGATAGCGCTAGGACCAATCAGAGTGACGAACAACATGACGTAATCACGGCGACGGAAAAGCGGGAGGCTTTAATAGCGTCTAGCTTCAATGATTTCTGTCGTTTTTGTATGAAAAACACGCGAATATCAGGTGTACTGGGACATTGCACTACTTTGTTTGATAAAAATAAGAAGCCGCTAAGTATATCAGACAGACTTACGCACGTTGGAGTCTAAATAATCCAATGTTGATGACAAAGCCGTTTCAAACGAACGTGTTTTCCGAGTTGCCGCCATGTTGCTTGGGTTCGCGGCGTTCGCGGCCGCAGCGCTGACGTCATCGGCTACTCCCGCTCTGTGATTGGCCCATGATATAGAGCGCTGTGATTGGCCCAACCAAAACTATAGCGAGTTGTGATTGGATAAACACAGCAGTGGTTTGGGCTGCGAGGTTTCCAATGAAGCGTGCCTAGACCAAACTCTGCAAAGCAAGAATTGGTCTAGTTCACTAGGCTAATGTTTGTGCTGAATTTCTGATGTGGGCGGGGAGCGAACTTCACTCGGCTTCACTCGGCTAGTCTCCCGAGGAGATAATGTCCGCTGCTGCTGCGGCTGGGACACAGACAGCAGCGCTGTTACGTTTAGCTTTTGTGATACAGGCGAAAATGTGCATTTTGAGCTTAATGTTGGTCTAGTCTCGTCTCGTTAACGAAAACTCACGCACGTCTCGTCATGTTTTAGTCACCAAAGAGCTATTTTTAGCTCGTCAGCGTCTCGTTTTCGTTACGAAAAAAAGGGGCGTCAACGAAATCAATTCGTCATCGTTATCGTTGACGAAAACAACACTGGTTGTAACTGCCTTCTGTAATTCTGTACATAACATGTCTGTGTAACTGAAAAAAGTTTGTAACTAACTTTTGCTGCCTCTTGGCCAGGACTTCCTTGAAAATGAGGTTTTTAATCTCAGGGGGACCTTCCTGGTTAAATAAAGAATAAATAATAATAAAATTCAGAGAACGCCAGGCTTTTTGATGTCTGACTACCGTCTGTTTACTCTTGGAGAACACCTTGTCCCTGTTATCCACCTGGGGGGGCACTCTGGGCATGTGTTGAGAACACCCCGCCCATCGAGCGCCCTCCTGCACCTGACCTTTGCTGTCTGGCGGTACGTGACCCTGAGGATGTAGAACCAACAGGTTCTCCATCAAGCCCAGACCCACCAGAACCAGCAGCCTCCTTCAGAACCTCCAGATTACTTCCTGACCTCAGACCGGAAGCCCTTTAAACACAGAGATCTTTTCATGGGGTGTGATGCCTTGGTGTCTTCACAGAACATGCATGTCTATTGGCGTAAGGTCAAGGGCCACTCCCGTGCCCCAGGACCCGATAAAGAGATGAACGACCTTACCGACTCGCTGGCCAAGCAGGGCGCTGCTGCTGGCACCCCATGGTGATTCGACCCCTTGTTGCTCTATGACAGCATTCCTTCGGTACTCGAACCATCTGGAGATGCGTATGTCATGACCAGGGCACAGGCTGCTAACACGTCCAGCCTACAATCATCGGGGATGTTTGTGTTGGTTAAGCCAATCTTTTCTGAAGATGACCATGTCGGTCTCCAGTCCCAGGATCCTGCTATTAGCAAAATGATCAGTGGCGGCCGGTGACTTTTTTTTTGGGTGGGGCGCTAACCACATATCACCACTAGGGGACGCAAAATTACCATTGATTCTTAAGCATCAACGTCACACAACTGACGGTCACAGTAGCGCTTCCGGCAACAAAGTTATTCAAAAGGTTTTCGAATATATTAAGCATGTTTTTGACAAAAACATTCATCCATTCACCCATATATTACACAAACTGCACACACGCTTAAGGGGAGTAGGCTAAATCTAATCAATAGGATCCACTTTCTACAAACAGAACACCCATAAGCTGTAAATAAACGTGAGGCCGTAAAATAGACGCTACACGTATCCAGAAAAACACACAGTGACACAACGCAAGATATTCACAGAAGCAGCCGGCGTTTAGATTAAAGCCCAGACTCACAAACAAAAAGTACCACTTAGTTCAAACCGTATGGAGCGGTGCTAGCCGCTAACGAGGCAGCATGCTGTTTCCTGAAGCCAAAAGCTAAAATGAGGCTTACCTGCAGGTTATGGCCATAATCCGTGTGGTGTAGTAAAAATAATCCACTCGGTTCGTGAAATTCTACATCCCAACGTAAAAGCTTAGCTGATCAGACTGTTTGCTGGCATTGTTTTGCCAAAGACAAGAGTTTGCCCGCCCGCATTCATCATTTTCCTGTTTACGTGGATTCTCTCCCTGTGATTGGTTAACACGAAAGCCAGCCAGCTGAAAAAAACTCAACAACAAGCAATTCGATTGGCTGAGGTTTCACACATTGGAACCTACTAGTAGCATTTGCTACGTCAGGTTTTGAAGCAATTAACTTTATTTGTCACTGATGATTTCACAATTATAGCAAAGATGGCTAAAAGGTTGGACAACAAAAAAATATTCAGTGGAAGTAGTGTGTTGCTGCCGTGACAAATTGGCACAGATGGAGCCACACTGTGCCAGCCTGTGGAAAGTTTTCCCCTCAGGGCGGGGTGAACAACCTGACCAATCAGCGATCTCCTCCCCCTGGTCTGAGCAGAATTCACCCTGTGAGGCGGCGACGATCGCTAAAAGATGCGACCAACCGCTCTCCTATTCTTTCTCGTTGTGGACGGTTTGGGGACCCACTGCACATGCGCCAGTTAGCCCATATTAAGTCAATGGTAAAGATTGCTGCGCCCGCGAGAGGACACGTGACAAGTACGTCGACGATTCGGCCGTGTTAAAAGTAAAAAAAAAACATTATTAAACACAGATTACACACAGCACTTAGTCCATATGGTGTGTATAGATCGTTTAGTTCACTTTTTATGTTTTTAAAATATATTTTGTGATTCCTATCTTCTTCTTCTCCTTCCTGTGAGTGGTGGGGCGGCGCCCTAGCGCCCCCTATGGACGAGCCGCCACTGAAAATGATCCTGTATCTTTCAGATCCGGCGGCCCACCAGCCTTCTTCCACTGATCTGGACTCAGTTCCTGAGCTGGACTCGACCCTTTAGCTGCTGCTGGTGAAAACCACAGATTTCTCCTGTAAGGAACAGCAGAATTCCATAAATATCCCTGTAATGTGAAACCGTCGGTGACGTATAGGTTTATTAAATAAAATCACATGAACTTCTGGGAACTTTATGAAATCAGCTGTTTTAAGATGGCAGAATTAAGCTTATCAATCCTAATTGACACAACCTATTTCTCTGAACACAGGCTGTTCAGGCAGGTATTATCTGTCGGTAAGATAGGAATTATTTATGAATTTTGCAAAGAATCTTAAAAAAACAAAAAAAATCTCTTTGAAGCTTGAATTTTTTTATGAAATCAGAGCTAAAACATTTACAGTGGTGCTAAAATAAAAATATAAAACTTATTTAAATTTTTTTCATCATGTAATTAAAAAAAATTGATTGACTCTTTAATTCTGTTCAGGATTATTTATTTTCCCGTCATAAACTTCTGATAATATTATTATCTGGACAGGAGCTGTATATTAGTACTTATGATTATTTTTAACGAATTATTAACAGATATAATCAGTGAACGTTCAACAAACCTGTTTATCTTGTTTACTAAGTCCAGAGATCGGATTTACGTATTTATGTAACATTTTAGTGCGTCCAACCTTTGGGACACAGGAGGACAAATTATTGATTTTCTCCATCTTTGAGCTTTTATTCTGAAAATAACATCAAAATAAAAAATGCCAAATAAATGTTGAACCTTTAAATTTCATTTTACATTCACATTTTTATTTCAGTTATTTCCATTACTACGTTTTATTCTTTGTTCTATTGTTATTCTTGTTTATTTCTCTTTGAATCATTAGCCTTGATATAGTAATAAATTGATTTTTATAAACTATTTCTGGCTTTTGTGGTTCACTGATGAATACGTTTTCCCTGGCAAATCAAAAGACCCTATATTCAGTTTTAATAAGTTTAATACCATATTAATTTCATTTCATTTATTAAACAGGAAAAGATTAAAACAACCGGGCCTGACTCAGTAACTGTTTTTCAGCAGGTTCCTGCTCTGCAGAACATACAACTCAAAACACACAGTCATACATACCAGGACTAGATAAAACAATCATACAGCATCTATACAATTATAAGAAACACTAATAAAAGAGGGTTAAGCATTCCGAAACATCTTGGCGAGCCAGCCAGGAGATTAATCAAAAAAACGTATTCATTAATGTTCTGAGACTTTTTAGTAAGTTATAAGTGGAAACTAAATGAGCTGCTCTCTTTTCCTCTCTCGGAGTTGACTTAGACGGAGCCTCCCGTTCTCTATCTCACCCTCTTTTCTCTCTCTCTTTTCAAGAGCTGAGTTATCAAAGTCATCCAGACGGATATTAATCAAAGTTTATTGTGGTTTGGTCTCAAATGAATGTGTGCTTCTGTTATTTGTCATTTTGTGTGAGAGAAGGTGCGTTTCCTTTATCGGAACTTCGGGGTAAATTTGCAGGAAGTTCCAGACGTGCGCTTGTCTCCACTTGACTGGGACGGCCGAACGGTGCTTGTCTCCACTTGACTGGGACGGCCGAACGGTGCTTGTCTCCACTTGACTGGAACAACCGAACGGCCGTTTTCCAGAACCTTCTGAGTACCTGATCAGGGGTAGATACTCGGAATGGCCTGATAAAAGACCCGGTGAAGGCGCTGGATGGGAACGCTGCCGATTGGTTGTAACTCAGTCAGAAATGATGTCAACTCAGGAGGAAATAGAAAATGCATATATGTGGCGGGAACCGTTATTTAGGAAAACACGAGTTGTTAGTGAGACGAGTGATGGAAGCCATCGCTGCATATAACAACATAGCAAACATAAACATTCCTAATATTGTTGCTTCCTCCATTGCTGCTTCCTCCATTGTGTCGATCTTTTGTTTACTGCTTTTCGCGCGTTTTGTGCAGATCGATGACGTAACTCACTGCGCAGCGATCTCGATGTGCTGACGTTTCATCAAATTCCTTACAGGGCCCAATATACAGGTCCTTCTCAAAAAATTAGCATATTGTGATAAAGTTCATTATTTTCTGTAATGTACTGATAAACATTAGACTTTCATATATTTTATTTATTTATTTATTTGACTTATATTTAATGAGGATAAAAACCGCTTGAGATGTATCATCTCGTTTTCGAGTGGGTCCTCAAAATATACAAGTAGCAAATAAGATAGCAGAGTCGTACATAATCAAACTCACAATATTAAAAACATAAGACAAACAAACAAACAAAAAATATTTAAATTAAATAAAAATAATGAAAATAATAATAAAATAAAATTAATTCCTGCTAAACTGTGGCTCGCCCATAAATATACCTAAAGGCTTCTGAATAATTGTAACAATGTAAACAAACCCAATATCACAAACAGCCGTGTCTATATACAAACAAAACTAATACAATGACAAACAGCCTGACAAACACTAGAAGCAAAGCAGTCACAGATCTGCAGTAAGAAATCATAAATAGTGCTGCGAAATGAAGAAATAGACCTCAAATCAGAGGGTAACCTATTCCAGTCATAAGGAGCTATAACACAAAAGGCATATCTCCCCACTTCTTTTCTAAATCTAGGGATGACAAATGAAAGCTGATCGTTAGATCGGGTATGATGCTCAGAAATCACAGGTACTAACAACATTTTCAAATAAGATGGAAAATCCAAGTGAATACATTTGAAAATAAAAAGCATCCAATGAAAATGACGTCTTGCTTTCAAGGGGTACCATGCAAGACGTTCATACATGTGACAGTGATGGGTTCGGAAAGGACAACGTAAAACAAAACGACAAACACTATTATAAATGACATCCAGCGAATGAAGACAAGTAAGCGAGGAGTTCTGATAAATTATATCTGCGTGGTCTAAAATAGGAAGTAGAAGCTGAGTTGCAATGTGCTTGCGTATAGTAAGGTCAAAGCAATTAATAGATCGGTATAACGTTCGTAAACAACATGTAATCTTATGAGAAACTGCCTTGATATGATTTCTGAAAGATAAGTCCGGCTCTATCCATACTCCTAGATATTTTAATTTGTCAGTAGAATGAACGTGAGAGAGGTTGCTGAAATGCAATTTCAGATCCCCACTTTCCCCAGAGCTGGTAGGATGTCTTCTAAACAGCATGGAGTAGGTTTTGGATTTGTTGAGAATAAGTTAATTTTGAGTTAACCAATGCTGCACGTTATTAAAATTAGATTGAAGTGATTCCTGCAATCCCAATTTACTTGGCTTAGTGCAATATAAGACTGCATCATCAGCATACAAATGAACAGAACATGAAGTACAGGACAAAGGCAATCATTAATGAAAATAGAAAATAATAAAGGCCCCAAAGGAGAGCCCTGGGGAACACCTCTGATGACCCCACGCATTTCAGAGTCATACCTATTAAATGTGATATTGAGAACGATGGTGAAGAAATTAACTGAACCATAGTAATGATGACCTCGAAAGGCCCATAGCATACAGCTTATCTAGAAGCAAATAATGGTCAACCATATCAAAAGCTTTAGTTAAATCCAGGAACACGGCACCACCAATCAGATTATTATCAAAACCAGAATACATGTCATTAGTGAATTTGAGAAGAGCGGTTGTAGTGGAAAAATGTTTTCTAAATCCCGATTGGCAATGTGAAAGTAAGTTATTAGTGTCCAAATACTCCGATAACTGGTTAAAAATCAGTTTCTCAAATATTTTCACAATTGTATTGGCTATCGCTATAGGCCTATAGTTGTTGACTTCACAATTATCCCTTCCTTTATGCAAAGGAATTATCTTAGTAACTTTCCATGCCTTTGGTACAGTACAAGAGTTAATGGAGAGGTTGAAGAGTATTGACAAAGGGAAGGCAAGTACATCTGCAGCAATGCTAACAAATCTACCCTCTATACCAGGGGTGCCCAATCCTGGTCCTGGAGGGCCGGTAGTTGAATAGTGAAAATCATCGGTTTAGGAGTTATTTGTGACAAAATAGGCTCCGGTGCTCGGCGCTAGACACCATCTTTTTTTTTATTTTTATTTTTTATTGAAGTTATTCACAAATACAAACATATCACTTTTAGTATACAATTACAATGTGAATTTTGAAGTAGAAGAATGCATTGAAGGAAAAAGTGAAGGAAAATAAAGAAGATAGAAAGATAAGAAAATATGCTAGATTGTACTAGGGGTTCAAATGAAAACATTAAAAAAATTACAAATAGTTTTAAGAGCTTTCTGTCTGTCAGAATGTTTAATAGAAAGTATGTATAGTTTGAAAGTATTAAAGAATGCCGCAAAGCATTGTTTTTTACCAGAATATTTACAACAATGGATGTAAAACTTCGCCATCAAAAGGTTACTTAGGTATAGAGAATTTTTGTTCAAACTAGGTTCAAAGAGACCAAACAGTACATTCTCCCAAAACATAACAAAATTAGTAACAATATGGACATGAATAAAATCACAAATTTCTGCCAAAAGGTTTTAACTAAAAGTGCCAAAATAAATGAATAACAGTTTCAGGACATGAATTGCTAGACGCCATCTTACTTCAGGGCAAAAATAAGCAGTGACGTCATTCTTCCTCTGCTAAAATTAAGCCCCTTCCACCAGCCCTACACCGTTAGCGCCCTCTCTGGCGTGCTCGGTTTAGTGAAAGCTGCATTCATTGTTAAAATTCAAATAAAGTTAAAGTCAAATAAAATTCAATTCAGCATTCTAAATTCAGGAAATTCAGTTACCCAGTTGGATTAAATGCAATTAAATTTCTCCTCAGGTTTCATCACAGTTTGAGGCTGTTCTGTCGTCTGTTTGTAGGATGTCTGCAGATTACATTAAGTTGTTAAAGGAAGCTCTAAATGAAATGAAATGAAAAACGACATGAAAAATTAGGTGAGAGTGAGATTAAAAATGAGCTGTCCTCCATAAGACAAGAGATTCAAACATTAAGTAAAAAAGCTCAGGCTGCTGAATCATCCTCCACTATGTTTACATCACCGGATTTGTACAAGATGGCGGGATTCATATCAAGGTTTGAACCTGGCCCAGAGACGAGCTGTAATGTCAGCTCATATTTGAGAGAAATAAACTGTCATCTTGAACGGTTCCCAACTGCTTCTCTTTTTCCGATCAAATATTTTTAATCAAACTCACTTCATCGAATGTGGTGGGTGATTTCACTGATCGCCAGCTGCCTGAGGTCAAAGGTGACTATTCCCTCCTCTGCAAAGCTGTGGAAGACAAGTTCTCAGATACAGTGACCAAAGCAGGTTTGAACCAAGCTATGCCCATCAAACATGATCCTTCTGAGGACCCACTAGAGGTCTATTTCTGCTCCAGTGACCAGGGAGTCCCAGGTGACCCCAGACGCAAGACCGCCATGATGCGTGCATCACCCTGATCGCAATCCATGAAGTGTACTCCGAGGTCAAGGTACCTGAAATCTTTTTGGTTCAAACCGTTCCCCTTTATTAAACAGTTTCAAACTAATAAAAGAAGCCGACGTGCAGAATGTTGGTGCTTCCTGGTAAAGTCTCAAAGAGGGGCACTCACCTGACACCGACAGGTGTACAGAACTCATGCTCCTTGCCTCTGAGCACCAGGATGCAAATCAAATGCCTGCTCCTGGTGAACCAGGGACTGATTCATCTGCTTGTGACAGTAGTCCAGTGGTCCCAACTGACCAGTCAGCCAAAATGCTACTGGATCCTCCCATGTTCCAGGGGGAGACTGATCAACTTTATGTACCTGTGACCATCAAACAGGTGCTTCTCTGTGATGCCACCTTAAACACCAGTCCAGACATTTCTCTCATGCCTCATCCATATGCCATCTCTACACCTTTGGCACCTCCGCCTGTAACATGTTCTCCATCTACAAAAGGGGGGGTGGATAGCCGCCCTGACCTTTCACCTTTACAGGTTGACCCAGTTCTGCCTACAGAGAGACCTCTGGAGCCTGGCCCAGGGCAGAGCCCTCCACGGGCCACCGCTGCTCCCGTCTCTGGTCTCCATAAACCAAAAAGTTTCTGATTTGGGTCACGACTGTTTTCATGCTCTCTGACGCAGCTGTGCCTGCTCAGCTGCCTTCCATGCAGCTCCCATATGACCCTGGGCCTTCTTTGGGTGTCTCATTCAGAGAACGCCCAGGCCTGTTGATGTCTGACTACCGTCTGTTTACTCTTGGAGAACGCCTTGTCCCTGTTATCTATCTGGGGGGACTCTGGGCATGTGTTGAAAACACCCCGCCCATCGAGCTCCCTCCTGCTCCTGACCTTCGCTGTCTGGCGGTACGTGACCCTGAGCGTTTAAAAAGGAAAGAATAAACTTCATGTCTAATCTGACGGACAGATAGACAAAACATTTAGATTCCTTTTTTAGATGAAGTTTGTTTATTTGTGGGGAAAAAATAAAAACTAATTTAAATGAAGCAGGTAAAATTAAAATATTTATGATTTGAAGTTTTTTTTTAGCCATTCTGACGTGTTTCAGTGTAAAAGGATGAATCATGTCTATCCTATCCCACCATGGGGAAAAAAACCTGATGTTTAAAGTGAAATGTGGCAAGCCAGTATGTCATATAATCAACAGCAGGAATAAGTTTGATTTTACATGAACAACTTTATTACCAAACAGATGAACAACAGTATCAAACAGCTACAAGGAACTGTTTGGGGGCCTCTTGGTGTTTTTGTTAAACAAGCAAATATTCGGTCTCAGAATTTGTTTATGTCTCATTTCATCAACAGTTCTTTTCATTTTGAAACGAGTTCATAACCAGTTGCCAAACGTATCAATCAGAAGCTGCCCGGAAGATCAATAAAGGGTCCAGTTCTGGATTTGTTCAAACAGAATCTTTACTCCACGGATCCAGAGGTCAGACCCGGACGGGGATAAATGCCCGAGTCCGTCAGCGCTTCAGCAGCTGGTCTTTCAGTCCTGCTGAGAAGATGTTCTCCAGTTTGTTCCTGGTGGTCCTGGTGGTCTGTGGTCTGGTTGGAGCTCGGCCGGGAGGGGGGCTGACAGACAGGGTGGAGAAACTAGAGCAGGATAACGACGTGTTGGGTCGGTTTGCTGGTTCTCGTCTACATTAATGAGCCTTAGACTTGAGTCACTGTGACTCGAGTCGCCGTGATGCTGCAGAGCTTCAGCTGTTTAATGGAAACTTCTCTGCCTCTTCTCTTGCAGCTAAATCTCGAGTGGCCTTCTCTGCTGGTCTATCCGACAGCGCTGACTGGAACACCACGGGCCCGTTTGACGTCGACACAACCTTGAAGTTCAAGAGGGTGGTAACGAACATCGGTAACGGATACGACCCTGAGACAGGTACGCTTATCCCGGTGGGTTCACGACAACAGCTGATGTTTTATTGGTGACGGGTTTTAACGTATCTGGTCACAGAGCCACTAAATCCAGGAGAACAGCATTCCTGAGGGAGTTTCCAAAGTGTTCCAAACATAGGCTGCACAGTATTGGGATAAAATTCACATTGTGCTGTTTTCTAACCCTGCGATGTATAACGATATAAAAACTACAGGAATTTTCAGCAGGTGTTTTGAACTACAGTACACTTAAGGTTCTGCTACACTCCTGCCATCATGTTGCTAGTGGACCCGTTGGTGTTTTACGCACCGCTGAGGCAAAATCATGAGCCGCTGAACGATTGGTCAGAAGTGCCCCCTCCTATTCTCACATGTGTAGCTCAAGCCAATTGCACTGCAGTATATTTTTGATTGACACATCAAATAGCCAATGAAATTTGGAAAAGAATGAAATCCCACATAACCAATCCCTCGTGGTCTGTTTCTGCAAACTGAGTAAGAACGATTATGATTGGTGGATCGCTGCATCAGGAACCTGTGACATCACATGAGATCATTTCTGACATCACAGTAGGATCTGCCATGTGACGAGCACGAACGTTGTGGTGTTGATGCTCAGCGTAACATTGTGTAGCTCTACTTAAAACATTAACGAGGGTTCTTTACTTCCTGTCCCGAGTCTCAGAGCCTCGTTCAAGACGATTTGGATTTTTGAACGCTTTAAAACAGCTTCTTGTTGGAGCTGGAGCGCCAACAACCATCTGACATTCCCTTCCTTTCCTCGGCCTGCAGGCATCTTCACGGCTCCAGTGAAAGGACTCTACTTTGTCCATATCACCGGGATGGTGGGCAGCTCCGGAGAACTCAACGCAGGACTGAAGAAGAACACAGAGAACATGTTTGCCATCCACCAGAAGTCAGGAACGCAGGCCAGCGCCTCCAACGCCATGACTCTGGCTCTGGAGCCGGGGGACCGCCTCTTTGTCCAACTCTGGAAGGATCAGACCATCGTGGGTCAAAGCCGCCTCACCACCTTTACCGCGGTGCTGGTCTTCCCCTTGTAGACACCTGCAGCTTTGGGAGGACAATCAGATCGTCCTCCTGGACCCTGAAACACATTCTGGTCCGTTTAACCTGAAAGGTCAACAGGAAGTCAAGTTTGTATCAAGTCTTGTTTCAGCTGACTGTCAAAATAAGACCTTTGTATGTAAGGAAGACCACTTTTATTTTGAAAGGCTGTGCACGTCTAATAAATAAAAGCCTGTTTCTGTTTACTGATGGTTCTTCTTGATGTCTTTTCTCTTTTAATGTTTGTTAGAAATCTCCCTAATGCCCCTGAAGGCACCACGATGACATCAGTAAAATGGTTTAAAGCAGCAGAAAAGTAAATAAAAGGACTTTTATGGAAAAGTTTAGCTGTAAATCAGCTCTGAGGGCAGAAACACGTAAACAGGATTCACAGATAATTAACTCCAAACTTCCCTTCCCGGGAAGTTTTTATCTTCATCAGACTTCAGAGGAAGTTCAGAGGAATGAGAAAATCCTCAAAGTCATGAGCTCCATGTTCAGCTTTGATCAGAAAAGGTCAGTTTCTCTCACCCAGAACTCAGCATGTCCCAGATGATTAATCATCATTAACCTGGTTTCTAATTAATGAAAAAGGAAATTAAATGTTCCGCTTTAGAGTGATTACCACACACACACACACATCATGAAAGATTAACACAGGAAATAAACAGACTAAATCTTTTATTGTGAACGTTTTTTTTATGGATTCATGAATAAATTAAATTTTCTTATACAAGATAAAAGCAAAACAAAATATTTTTTAGTTTGTGGAAAAACAAACTAATCAGATGGTTTGATTTTAATTTGAAGGAATGTTTTGATTATAAGCGTCAACATTTAGTTTCACTTTATTATTAAAAAACAACTTTTGTTTTGGATCATCGAAAGTAAAAAATAACAAAAGCTAAACTTTAGTCTTTCTATTAAATAATAAACATTTAAAAAATAGCAACAGAAGGGCTGTTAATAATAATAACAATTAAAAGGAGTTTTCCGCCGTCCCGGACCCGGAGTGCCCATCCGAACCCCCGGTACCGGCATCAGGGTCCCGGTGTGTCGGCAGGTTGGACGGGTCCTCCGCGGTGATCGCCGTGGGCTCGGTGGAGCTCGTAGCCGGAGAGGTGAAGCCCTGCCCGGACTCAAAGGACTCCGAGGCGCCGGTAGATCGGACCGACGGAAACGGGACGTAACCTGGAGAAATGTCCCGAGTTTTCGTTCTGATCCCGGAGAGACTTTGATCATGGTCAGGGTCCAGGACCGTCTGCTCCCCGGTCCTATTGCTGGCTCGGGCCGGTCCGGGACCGGATGCGGGTTTCCAGATGAAACCGTAGTAAACCGCCAGGACGACCGCAGCCAGAGACACGGCCAGCACGTAGCCCAGGACGGTGGCGATCCGGACCCACTTCCTGTTGGTTCTGCCCACCTGGGTCACCCCGGTGTAGGTGGCCGTCCTGCGGCGTCCCGCAGGACCGAACGGCGGGATCCAGCTCCTCTTCTCCCGCATGGCGGAGGCGGGATGTCCGGTGGTCACGGTCCCGGTACCATCCCCATCTGGACCCACATCTGGACTCAACAGGTTTATACTCACATCGTCAAGGTAAACCGGGTCAGACAGAACCGGAAACACCTGTTATTCCTTCAAAATAAAAGCTTGTATAGATATGTAGATTTTTGTGGATTAAAACAGAATTTGAGTTAATTTAGTTTAATCAGGATGAAAATGTGTTTTTAAAATAATCAGAATAAAGTTTCACCACTAATGCATGGTCAAACAGCTTACCCCAGATTATTATTACTATTATTATTTATTATAACTATTAATATTATTTATTATTATCATTATTAATATTACTACAGTGATCAAACAGACGGTTATTCTGATTTATTTCACATGTTTTGTTTAGTCTCTGGTTTCTGTAGCTTTACTGGTTTTACAAACAGGATCATTTAAAAACCCAACAGGGTTGAAACCATCAGCTGCATTAAGATCTGAACACAGTCAGACGTCTGGTGAGGACACGTTGAGATAAAATACCTGCAGAGTTTTTAGGTGTTCTGTTCTGATCCAGAGGATTTCTTTTCTGTCAGCTTAAATAAAAACTCATGTGGATGAAAAGGTGAATTTTTATTGAATTTTACAACAACAGTAGAATCAGATTCTTGTGAGAACAGTAGAGATTAGATCAGCATAATTAGCCTTTAACAAATGTTCACTGAGCTGGTAAATCTTTAGCAACAAACGTGACCAAAATGCTGCTTTAAAAACCAAAATAGGACAAAAAACCTTTGATTAATGTCACATTTCATACATGCAAAAGAAATTCTTGATGTTGGTGATTTTTTCAGATTCCTGTTGATTTATTTACTGTTTTATTTTGGACACAGGAAAAAAACATGAAGCTCAGCAGGTTCTGCAGATGGTTTTTGAACTAATAAACATTTAAAAGGTGTGGTTCACTCATTTAATCAATGCAGTGGTCTAGTAGGAATGAAGGCCTTGTAAGTAGTGGGGAAACAAAGTTTAGTTGGACCTGTTTCAGGAGGACCTGGAGTCTTACTTCCTGATATGTGGACATCTCTCCTCTGATTGGCTAACAGCAACACGACTCTACCACTGACTCTGTTTGCTCTGCAACGTTGATGTTTTATCTCCACAATTAACACAAGCCTGGAGGAGTTCTGCTGTGTGGTGGAGTTGCTAATGCTAACGGTTAGCTTCTACTAGCCCAGACGTTCTCTGCTGTTTCCTGGACGCTAAACCAACAACAGCCTTCCCCGTCGTGAGTCCAGATGGGTGAGTCCATGAATGCTCAGTGACAGTGTGACGTAGATCTGTCAGGATTTTCTAATCCTAGAGTTTCACCTAGAGTCTATTTTCTATCAGAAGCTGATGCAGGAGATAGGTGGAGGAGACTATTTTCATGCTCAGCCTGCATGAAAAACTCAGAGTGACCCGTTAGAATCAGAGATAATCAGTAAAACGTGGTTTTTCAGTGAACTACACCTTTAAGGAAATGCAATAGGAACTTTAGCTTGAGCATCATATTCTTTATCAGCACAAAACTCAATATGATCTCTAGCATCTGGGATCAGATAAAAGCGGGTTTGGGTTTAATTCTCAGCAGGTTTGGCTCCATCTAAAAAAAACCTGAAACAGAAAAAACAAAAACAGGTAAGAAACATAAAAAATATCTTGAAGAAAATAAAAACACATTCATATTCTGCAGTCAGACAAAAACATCATTTAGTGAATAAAAACTGAGATTTCTCTAATAAAACATTCCTAAAGTCAGTTTTCCGCCTGCATCCAATCAGCTGTTTACAGGAAAAACGTAACGAACGTCATGTGAGCTTTAACTGGATTGGTCGGAATTAGATTAAACTAAAGTTGTTTACTTTCTCCGTGTAGAATCCTGAGACGACCTTAGCAGTGTGTGCGTGTGTGTGTGCGTGTGTGTGCGCGCGCTCCTCACTATCTCACCTGTGTCCGGGTGTCTCCTCACTCGTCCAGGCCCTTCTTGGAGGACCCATCTCTGGTTTTGGCCCTCAGCTTGTTCACCTGTGACTCTGCCATGTCGGCTCTCTCCTCCGCCTCCTCCAGCTCGTGTTGCAGCTTCCGGAGCTTGGCCATGTTGGTGTTAGCCGCCTCCTCCGCCTCCTCGGCCGCGTGCTTGTAGGACTTGACCTTCAGCTGCAGCTTGTCCACCAGGTCCTGCAGGCGAGCCATGTTCTTGCGGTCCTCCTCGGTCTGGTACGTGAGCTCTTTGATCCGACGCTCATACTTGCGAACCGCCTTGATGGACTCCGTTCCTCTCTTCTGCTCCGCCTCCAGCTCGTTGTCCAGGTCTTTGATGCGAGACTCCAGCTTCTGGAGCTGCTTCTTGCCGCCCTTCATGGCGATCTGCTCGGCCTCATCCAGACGATGCTGCAGGTCTTTGATGGTTTGCTCCATGTTCTTCTTCATGCGCTCCAGATGGGCGCTGGTGTCCTGCTCCTTCTTCAGCTCCTCAGCCATCATGGCCGCGTCTGTGATGGCTTTTTTTGCCTTTTCCTCAGCGTTGCGGTTCTCCTGGATGGCGTCCTCCAGCTCGGTTTGAAGGTTGAGGAGGTCTGCTTCATGCTTCTTCTTCTGGTTGATCAGGCTGGTGTTTTGGGAGTGCAGGAGCTGCATTCGCTCGGTGGCATCAGTCAGCTCCTGTTCAGCTAGCTTCCGGCTTCTCTCCGTCTGCTCGAGGGCGGCTCTGACCTCCTCCAGCTCCGCCTGCATCAGGTTGTTTCGGCGTTCCACGAGAGCGACGTTTTCTCTCAGGTCATCGCTGCAGTGCTGGGAGTCGTCCAGCTGCAGCTGACAGTCCTTCAGGAACGCCTGGAGGGTCTTCACCTGTTTCTGGGCTTCAGCTGCCTGCCTGTTTGCCTGACTCAGCTGGATCTCCATCTCATTGAGGTCCCCCTCCATCTTCTTCTTGACCCTCAGGGCTTCATTCCGGCTCCTGGTCTCGGACTCCAGAGAGGACTGGAGAGACTCCAGCATTCGTTGGTAGTTCCTTTTGGCCTGCTCCGTTTCCTCGTCCTTCTCAGCCAGCTTGCGCTCCATGTCCGCCTTCACCTGGTTGAATTCCATCTGAGCCCTGAGGATCTTGCTTTCTTCATGCTCCAGAGAACCTTCGGCCTCTTCTAATGCCGACTGAAGGTCCGCCTTTTCTTGCTCCAGCTGTTTCCGGATCTTCTCCAGCTCGTGGGCGCTGCGGCCACCTTCTCCAAGCTGTTCAGTGAGGTCTGAGATCTCCTCCTGGAGGTTCTTGTTCTCCCGCTTCATCGTCTCGAGATGATCCAGAGATTCCTCGTAGGCATTCTTGAGTTTGAAGAGTTCCGTACTCAGAGACCGAGCTTCTTTCTGGGAGGCCTCCAGTTCACACTGGGACTCTTCAAACTTCTGCTTCCACTCTGCCAGGACTTTGTCGAAGGTCCTTTGCTTTTTGTCCAGTGCTGCTGAAGCTGCGTTAGATCTCTCCAGGTCCAGCATGAGGTCTTCGATCTCATTTTGAAGGCGGTGTTTGGTCTTCTCCAGCGACGAACACTTTGCGTTTACAGCTTCAATAGCCTCCTCGGCTTCCTGGAGTCTCTGAACCAGCTTCTTCTTTGCTTCTTCCAGCTCCTCGGTCCTTTGGATCCCATCTGTCTCGTATTTACTCCTCCACGCGGAGACCTCCGTGTTGGATTTGGACAGAGCCCTCTGCAGCTCAGCCTTGGCCTCCTGCTCCTCCTCAAACTGCTCCCGGAGCAGATCACAGTCATGGCGAGCGGACTGCAGCGCGTGGGCCAGAGCATTCTTTGCCTTCACTTCTTCTTCTAGCTGTCTGCGTAGATCTTCCACCTGTTGGTTGTAGGAGCTTTTCCCTCTGGTCAGCTGTGAAATCAGAGACTCCTTCTCCTCCAGCTGACGTCCCAGCTCTCCGTTTTCAGTCAGGAGCTTGGCCTTCTGGGTCGTCAGGTCGTTGATGCCCCGCTGGGCCTCCTCGTATTTACTCTTGTACTCATTCATGCTGTCCTCCATCGAGCGACACATCTTCTCAATGTTGGACTTGGCCTTCACCACGCTTTCCAAGTTGGAGGACAGGTCATCCAGCTCCAGCTTCAGCTCGGTCTTCTCTTTCTCCAGCTTCTGCTTCACACGCTGCAGGTTGTCGATTTGCTCTCCCAGTTCGGCGACGCTGTCGGCGTGTTTTTTCCTCAGAGAAGCAGCGGTTGCTTCGTGCTGGAGGGTGGATTCCTCCAGCTCCCGCCGCAGCTTCTGGAATTCAGCATCTCTCTTCTTGTTCAGCTCCACCTGAGCTGACGTAGCTCCACCGGCTTCCTCCAGACGCTCGCTGATGTCTTCCAGCTCGCGGGAAAGATCGGAACGCTGCTTCTCCACCTTGGCTCGAGCCGCACGCTCGGCATCCAGCTCCTCCTCCAGCTCCTCAATTCTTGCCTGGTTTTCCTTCAGCTTCTTCTGGAGCTGAACCGACGAGACCTGCTCGTCATCTAGCCTCGAGCTCACTTGGCTGATTTCAAAGTCTTTTTTCTTGAGCTTTTCTTCCAGCTGCTGCTTGTCGTTCTCCAAATCCATCAAAGTCTCCTGGGTGAGTTTCAGGTCTCCCTCCAGCTTCCTCTTGGAGCGCTCCAGGTCCATCCTGACCTTCTTCTCTTGCTCCAGCGAACCCTCCAGATCGTCCACCTGCTGCTCCAGTTTAGCTTTAGCTTTGGTCAAACTGTTGGCTTTGTCCTCCTCACTCTGCAGGTCATCCAGTGTCTGCTGGTGGGCCTCCTGCAAGGCCTTCTTCTCCTTGGTCAGCTTCAGGATGTTCTCATCCTGAGAAGCCATCTCTTCCATCAGGTTTTTCACCTTGTTCTCCGTAGCATGCTTCTCCTTTTCCACCTTGGCTAGCGTTAGTTCCAGGTCATCTATGTCTTTCTTCAGCTCAGAGCACTCATCTTCAAGCTTGCGTTTCTTTGCTGTGAGATCTGCATTCATCTCCTCTTCATCCTCCAGTCTTTCATTCATCTCCTTCAGTTTGGCCTCCAGTTGAATCTTACTCTTGATGAGCTGTTCGCAGCGCTCTTCAGCGTCGGTCAGAGTGTCCTGCTCAGACTGAACCTGCAAAGTTAAATCATTCTTCTCCTGGAGGAGACTCACGATCTTCTCCTCCAGTTCCTTCCGCCGTGCGTCGGACTTCTCCAGAGCTTCCTTCAGCTTGTTGAATTCATCCTTCATGTTGGCCATCTCCTTCTCAGCCTCGGCGCTCTTTAGCAGGGGTTTGATTTTAAAGAAGAGCTTCATCCAGGGCCAGTTCTTCACACCCAGAAAAGCTCGAAGGTTCCACTGGATGACCATCAGGGCGTCCCGGCGCTCCACCAGCTTAGCAAACGTCTCCCTCATGAGGAGTCCTCTAGCATTGGCCTGGATCCTGGTTATGATGCGAGAGAGTTGCTCATCTCGCATCTCCTCCAGCGTTCCCAGCAGCCCGGCTTTGAAGAAGACTTTTGTGTGGCCAAACCTGTACTGCGTGTGGTCAATGTCCAGCGATCCCAGTAGCTTTTCAGCACTTTTTTTACAGTCTATGAACTGACCTTCAGGGATGGCAGCAGCATTCAAGATCCGGTAGCGCTGCTTAAAGTCTCCGTACAGAACCCGGTTCGGGAAGCCCTTCCTGCAGATCCTGATGCCTTCCAAGACGCCGTTGCAGCGCAGTTGGTGCATGACGAGACAGTTGTCCATGACCCCTGGAGTTTTCCTCTCATTAGGAATCAGACATCGGACAAAGTGGGGATGGGTGGTCTTCAGGTTCGTCATCAGCTTGTTCAGGTTTTCCCTGTGAAGAGCCGACACGGTCTGGAACGAGGAACCCTTCTTCTTAGTCCCCTTGCCACCTTTGTCTGCCCCATCGGCTCCTGCGTAGGTTGAAAACAGCAGACTTAACAGCTTCAGAGAAGACTTCTGGTAAAGTCCCACCACCGTTTCATTCAGCGGGTCCTTGTTTTTCACCAGCCAGTTTCCGATGTTGTAGTCCACCGTTCCAGCGTAGTGAACCAGGGCGAAATGAGCCTCTGCTTTCCCCTTCGCTGCCCTCGGCTTCTCAAACATCTTGTTTTTGCCCAGATGGTTGTCATACAGCTTGGCTTTGAAGGTCTGGTCACTGGCTTTGGGGAACATGCACTCCTCCTCCAGGATTGAGAGGATTCCCAAAGGCTTCTCGATCAGGTCGATGCAGGCCTGCAGATCCATCCCAAAGTCAATGAACTCCCAGTCGATTCCCTCTTTCTTGTACTCCTCCTGCTCCAGAACAAACATGTGATGGTTGAAGAACTGTTGCAGCTTCTCGTTGGTGAAGTTGATGCACAGCTGCTCAAACGTGTTAAAATCAAAGATCTCAAATCCAGCGATGTCCAGAACTCCTATGAAGTACTGGCGGTGCTGCTTGGTGTCCAGTGATTGGTTGATTCTCACCACCATCCAGTTGAACATCTTCTCATACACTGACTTAGCCAGCGCACCGATGGAGTAGTAGACCTGGTCCACGCTCTGGCCCTTGGTGACGTATTCGTTCCCAACCTTAACTCTGGGGTGGCACAGTCCCTTGATGAGGTCTGCAGAGTTCAGCCCCATCAGGTAAGCTGACTTATCGGCAGCCTCGGTCCCATCGGGCTCGGCCTGCTCCTCGCGCTGCTTTTGTTTAAACTTCATGTTGCCGTAGTGCATGATGGCACCGGTCAGCTTGTAGACCGATGTCTTCTCCTCCAAGGTGAAGCCGAGCACATCGAAGGCGTTATCAGTGGCCATCAGCTCCTCAGAATCATTGATGGATGCGACGGACACCTCTCCTTGGGAGATGTAGGAGTAGTCGTACGGGTTGTTGGTGATCAGCAGCAGGTCCAGCAGCTCTGGCTTCTGATTGGACAGAATCTGGTAGAAGATGTGGTAGTTCCTCTCAGCCTTAAGCTGAAAGGTGACTCTGGACTTCTCCAGCAGGTACGTCTCAATGTCGGCCGACGACAGTTTTCCACTCGTGCCAAAATGAATACGAATAAATTTTCCAAAGCGAGAAGAGTTGTCGTTTCTCAACGTTTTGGCGTTGCCGAAGGCCTCGAGCGCCGGGTTTGCCTGGATGATTTGATCCTCCAGGGTCCCCTTGCTGTTGTCTCTTTTGCCTCCACCTCCGACGGCAGCGATGCTGGCAAAGTACTGGATGACCCTTTTGGTGTTCACTGTCTTCCCCGCTCCGGATTCTCCGGTGATGAGGACAGACTGGTTCTCCCGGTCGGTTAGCATGTACTGGTAGGCGTTATCCGAGATGGAGAAAATGTGAGGGGGAGCTTCGCTCCTCTTCTTCCCTCTGTAGGCGGCCACCACCTCGTAGTCGTAGACCGGAAGCCACTTGTACGGGTTGACGGTGACGCAGAAGAGGCCAGAGTAGGTGTAAATCATCCACGCAGCGTAGCGCTCTTTCAGGTTAAACAGCACGGCCGGCTCGTGGAGGAACGTGAACATGGCCATGTCTTCGATTTTATCAAACTTTGGCGGGTTTTGGGGGTGAACGCCAGACTCCTTTACGCTCACCGTTGTCCCATCTTCTTTCTTCACCGTCACCATCCCGCCATCTTTGCTAAGGATTTGCCCTTTCACGTATTCTTCTTTATCATCAACAACAAAACATTCAGTCTTGATGTCGAACGCTCTGGTCTGAGCCTCCAGGCGCTCCTTCTCCGACTTCCTCAGGTAAGATGCAGCCTTCCCAAACTCGGCCATCACAGCGTCGCCCATGGTGGAGGATGTCAGCAGAGCTGGAGAAAGTGGTTTCCTGATGATGTTGGTGATGATCTGCAGCCTCCTCTCAGCCGGTGGACATTTATAAAGACTCCCGACGGACCAAATTAGGACATATCTGATGAAACAGAGCACCTGAGCTAAATTTGTCCCTGAACGCACCGCGAGGGCAGATTCAGGACCTTTGGCTGCTAGAATCCATTTTAGGTAAAGCGGCGTTTCACGGCTTATCCGTGTGCAGATAGAGACTCACACCTCTTCCTTCAGACTCCTGACCCAGCTCTCATCTGCAGCTTTAAAACTATTCCACCTTAAATAACACCAAACATTCTGATTCGTTTATAAGTTTGTGTTTTTATTAAAGTATTTTCTGTTTATGTCGCTGAAATAGGATTTAGTTTTTACTTTAAAACGATTAAAATGTTAAACACAATCATTGGTTTCAAAAGATTTAACTTTTCCTTCAAATTACTAAAAAAAACTTCACATAAGGAACTTCAGTTTAGTCCCAAAAATCTATTTAAATGAGTGGTTCTCAAATCTGGGGATTTGCTCCCAGTTATGAGTGCTGAGGTCATGGATGTAAAAACATAATAATAATTAGATTAAGGACAGGTTTTTATGTCTCTGTTATTTATTCTGGTCTTTCTTCATGTGTTAAAGGAGAGTTTAGTCCTAGAGCAGGTGAGAGGGTCTGAGGAGGAGATCCTGTCTGAAAGACGTCCTGGCAGTAACTCTTCTGGCTCTTTTAGTGAAGCGGTGTGATAATTGTCTGAAGGACGACCACTGATCGTTTTGTTCCATCAACACGTCCCGCAGCGTCCTCTCAGCGCTGCTAGGAGACCTGCTGCAGCGTTATCTCCTGATATGAAGCGTGTTCTGTGATGAACTCGAGTGTTTGTGTCTCTTTATCTCGGACTCTTTTAGCTCTTCAGTCTGCAAATAGAAACCAGTTTTTATCTGAGAAATGTGGAGCCTGGAGCTGCTGCAGGACTCTGCAGGTGTTTTATTACAAATAAACCGTTATTGCAGATTAAAGACTGAGTTCAGGTTTGTGCAAATTATAAAAATAAATGGAATGAGGAGGAGTTGAAAGTTTGTTTAAATCATTTAATCAAGATACAAATTAAGCAGTTTTGTTATTTGATTCAGTGCTGATTTGGTTTTTCCTCAAATCAGACCTGAGTGGAAATCATCCCAGTCTGAGGCACCTCAGGTCGTCCTTAAAGGGACGCTGCACCATTTTAACTCCCTACAAACAAACACACCGCCTCTCAGGACTCTCATAAGCATTCTGCAGATCCACAAAATACAGCTACCAAACTCCCACAATCCCCTAAGGAACGTCAAGGATGGAGATCTGATCCCAAACCAAAGCCTCCAGCAGTCTAAGCCTATAGCAGCATAACTCAGGACAACCTCAGGAGGAGGCATGTGGGAGGCAGGGTCGGGGAGAACCTCCCTCTACTCCCCCACTCGTCCACACCTGGGCTGACTGAACCAGCCCAGCCCATCCGGGCTTATACGACACTATTTAAAGGCACACTTGGCAGTTTTAGCTTGTTTTAGCACCCCCTAGTGTCCGTTAGTAGAACCAAAAGGTAAACTTACCTCCTGGCTGTGCGTTGGTCTTTCTAACACCTTAATCTAACAGCTGAAATGTCTCCTCAGCCTTCATTAGTGTCTACAGGAGCGGTTCATCACTAAATCAAACACATCAGCTGTGTTCATGATCTAAAACATGCAGGAAACATGCTGGAAGCAGACTGCAGCACCAGGCATGTCAGCTCCACTTTACTAAGTCCAACAGGGACCGGACCGCCACTCTGAAGTTGCAAGTGTGCTATTCTGGCCACAGAGAGCGGTGGGGGTCTGAGTGACATCATTAACCTTGTAAAGGCTCATTTCAGCACAAACTGGCTCAAGAACAGGATTTAAACACAGGAAAAAGTTGCATATTCCTACTTTAACAGGAAGAGGAGGCCGTACATTTACAACAGGATGAAGAACCATTTCTCAAGTCAGAGTGTGAAGGGTTCTGGTGGTGTAGTGGGATTGTCCGTGGCACATATCAAACGGGATCGGGATTTTTATCGGCTCATAGACTCCCATTTATGTTTGGGGGCAGTAGGGGACCCGGGGTCCACGGGGGCCAGTGGCACATAAGAAGCCACAATGCTGAGATTTAAAGTCATCATTGATACTTTAGCTGTGTTGTTGCATATGAACAGGAAAATATCACATTTCTGAGCTTTTATTGTGAAACTGAACCTCTTCTGGTGGAGAGAGTAGGTTGGATTGTCAAATAAAATCAAGGAAAGCACTTATAATCCTGGTTTTATTGTATTTTTGTGCTCTATGTGTATTTACATGTGTAATTTTTATTCTTGTTTAATCTCTATTTTAAATATTGTATATGTTTTATATGGCTAAAGACCCAATGAAGGATGTTTAAAGGGGACCTAGAATGTAAACCAGCATGTTCCTTGTTGTTGACTAAGACAGCTTGGGTGGTCAACAGCAGCATACCAAAAAGTCAAAGCCGTGTGTGACCTACTTTTTATGTAAATTAGAAAGTAGAAAAAGGCGAGAGAAAACCTCCTGTTCTGAGAAAGCCTTCCATAACACATCACTAGGGGGAGCCACGCCTCCTCAAGCCTGCATGTGTCTGAGGCCTTCTGGGGAAACCAACCAATCAGCATGTCCTGGCCGGGTGGGAGGGGCTAACAGCTCATTTCACTGAAGGCCTGAGTAAGGGGGTTTAGAATGGCCTGTATCAGCGCTCCTGGGACAGATAAAAGCTTAAAAAAAAAATTCTTATGCTTTTGAGGCTCAAAGCTCTGTTTTAGATTGTTTAATTGCATTCTAGGACACCTTTAATGTCAACTTCACTGATAACCCATGTTTTAATGATTATCTCTGATTCTAATGAGTCACTCTGAGTGTTTCCTGCAGGCTGAACATGAAAATAGTCTCCTCCACCTATCTCCTGCATTAGCTTCTGATAGAAAATAGACTCTAGGTGAAACTCTAGGATTAGAAAATCCTGACAGATCTACGTCACACTGTCACTGAACATTCATGGACTCACCCATCGGACTCACGACGGGGAAGGCTGTTGTTGGTTTAGCGTCCAGGAAACAGCAGAGAACGTCTGGGCTAGTAGAAGCTAACCGTTAGCATTAGCAACTCCACCACACAGCAGAACTCCTCCAGGCTTGTGTTATTGGTGGAGATAAAACATCAACGTTGCAGAGCAAACAGAGTCAGTGGTAGAGTCGTGTTGCTGTTAGCCAATCAGAGGAGAGATGTCCACATATCAGGAAGTAAGACTCCAGATCCTGCCGTCTGAAGCTCAGCTCTGATGTGGCTCACTTCTAGTTTTTGAAAGAGGTGCACCAGAGCTTTGTTTCCCCAGAATACGACTTAAAAGGCATTAATTTTTACTAGAGGCCACTGCAGATGTATTAGAAATATGAGTAAATTTGACCTTTAATTATTCTGTCTAGTTATTTATATCTCTAAAACAAACTAGAAATTAGGAACTAAAAAAAGTCAAAATCGACATGAAAAGAACAAAAAGTACATTTAATTTAGGCTTTATTTTTTAAATACTCACATACAACAAAGTGTTGTGAACAATTGCAAGTTTCCCAAATAATTCTCATTTTAAAAAACAAGGAAAAGATTTTAACAACAGTCGAAGGAGGAAGTTAACGGTGTTTATGGGAGAAGAACAAAAACATCAACTTTCTGCTTTTTAATGTTTCTTTCTTTGTTTTACTGAAACTTTTTCTGTTCTCATTCTCAAATGAACCCCGATGTTTTTAATAAGCTAATAAAGTAAAAGTTGTTTCCTCAGCAGAATAAAACTGTTCATTAAATTTTCTCTGTAGTTAGATTAACCTGAAATGTAATTTTAATTCAAGTCAAAGTAAGGAAAAAATAGTTTTTAACTATTTTTGTGATTCTTCTCCTGAAAGTTTCTTACTGAAATGTTTTAATTCAAACTATAAAATAAAAACTTAAACACATAAAAGCTCCAATTCTGCAGTTTAGTGTCCAACAGTACGCAGGTGACAGGTGACACACGAGTTTAAACTTGTGCTTTTGTTTTGGTGGCATCTCTGACAGGTGTGTTTACAGGTAAAATCCTCTGTATGGGGTTAAACAGAGCAGTCAGCAGCAAGAGGTCAAAGTTCACAGCTCTCACCTGAACGGCTGATGGAGCTCTGACAGGTAGCAGGGATGGGAGGAGCTTATAGCAAACCTGCAGGGGAATTTTACACATAACACCAGGTGAGTCCAAAAGGTAAACTCAGGTGAGTCTCAGAAATATTCCCAACTAAGTCTGAAACCTGAGTTTGAGGTGACGTTTAGATGGGAATCCAGGTGAGTCCAAAAGGTAAACTCAGGTGAGTCTCAGAAATATTCCCAACTAAGTCTGAAACCTGAGTTTGAGGTGACGTTTAGACGGGAATCCAGGTGAGGCCAAAACACAAAGTTCTGAGTATAATTTCAAGTAAGATACAAATTCCAAGGTGAGTCAAAGAGATGATCACAGGTGAGTTTCAGGAATAAGCCCAAGTGAATTTTGGGTATGATCCTGGATCTCAGGTAAAACCCTGGTGAATCCCATGCATGTACTCAGATTAATCTGTGTTTGATTTCCAGGTGTGCTTAGTGTGATGCTTGGTAGGATCCCCGGTAAACCTGGAATTTTAATTTTAATCTCAGATTTGGCCTCAGGTCTAAACACAGGTGAGTCAGAGAGATGATCTCAGGTGAGTCTTGAGTAAAAACTCAGTTCAGTTTCAGATATAAGGTCTCAGGTGAGTCCAACAAATACTGAGAGGTGAACCTTAAATATGATCCACCAGGAAACTCCAGGAATGTTTCCTGCATTATTCCAGGTGAATGAACTCAGATGTTTCCTCAGTGATGCCCCGGGAAATTCTCAGGTATGATTCCTGGCAGGAGCTCAGATGAATCTCAGGTATGAACCCAGGTGAGTGTGAGCTGATCAGCAGAGCGACATGCGCTTACGGTACTGCTCCACCAGGGGTACCAGGCAGCGCGGTGCTCCAGCCTGCAGCAGGAAGGGGTGCTCCAGCAGGTCATCGGCACTGCTGCGCTGCAGCGTGTCACGGGTTAACATGCAACCCAGGAAGTCCTTCAGCACTGGAGACACCTGAACACAGACGGTGACATCATCAGCTACTACCACGGTGTAGCATGACATCATGAACATCTGCAGCTAACTTCCCAGAGCTAGCTGCTAGCTGGCTAACTTATGAACATGCTTGTTCATGAGTTTATATTTTTAGTTAATTTAATAATGCTGTTACTTAACTGATGAACATTAACTGAGCTTTAAGTTTAAACATTAATCCTGTAGATTAAACACCATAAAGAAACAAAAAATGCATTTTTTGTATGTTTTATTCTCTGGAGGCAGTAAGAGCTATAGAATAATGCAATACTGTAAACATGTTAACAGTGATATTAATTATGAGAATCATGTTTTATTTACTGTTTCTTTTGAAAATGACCAAATGCTTTTAGAAAATAATAACTGTCCCCACATAGCAGGTTCTGTTTGAGGGTCTCAGCTTTGTATAAATACAAGAAGGTGTGTGTGTGTGTGTGTGTGTGTGTGCGTGTGCGTGTGCGTGTGCGTGTTCTGTCTGACCCTCTGAACGTTCTTGACACTCGGCGCTGCTTCGTCTCGCAGCTTCTTCATGGCACAGATTGGTGTTTCACTGAAATATGGAGGCTCCCCGTCCACCATCTCCACCACCATGATGCCAAGAGACCAGATGTCCACCTAAGGGACACAGGACACCATCAGACATGCTCCGTTTCAGATCAAAACGTTCGATTTTACACAGAGTTAAATGGAGATTCTTTATGTCAGCGTAGAAATAATTTTTGCCAAAAATCTACGATAACATTTCAAAATAGGATAGAAATAAATAACATTTTCAGGAAGTAGTCACACATTAAACAAACACTTATTTACATTTTAAAGCACGCCATGTTTTTTAGTTTATTTACGATGTCGGCAGAGGAGTTAAGTGTTCGTCCCGTAATCGGAAGGTTGCCCCGCCCAGTCTGTTGCACTCGTTGTGCCCTTGGGCAAGGCACTTCACCCACCTTGCCTGCTGGTGGTGGTCAGAGGGACCGATGGCGCCAGTGTACGGCAGCCTCGCCTCCATCAGTGCGCCCCAGGGCTGCTGTGGCTACGATGTAGCTCATCACCACCAGGGTGTGAATGGGTGAATGAGTGATTGTGTTGTAAAGCGCCCTGGGGGGTTCTAGGACTCTAGAAGGCGCTATATCAAATATAGGCCATTTTTTCTAAATATGTTCATATTAAACATAATTGATGCTCATTTTAAAAAAGCAAAAACTGCAAATAACTAAATGAATAAACTCCGTGCTGATTTACTTTTTGCCTCATAATTGAATCCAAAACGCAGCTTCTGACCAAACTGTTCATCAACTCCAAACTAAAACACAGGAACACCCGTGTTCTCACCTCGATGCTGTACGGCGTTTTGGAGATGACCTCAGGAGCCATCCAGTATGGCGTCCCAACCAAAGATTTCCTCTTCGGGACATCTTTGCTGATCTGAGCACAGAAACCAAAGTCCGACAGCTTTATCTGTGGCAGGGTAGAAGGAGAGAAACCAGGTGTTAAACACGTTCAGCTCACTCATCCAATCACCTCCGGTTTGTTTTATTGCCTCGAGCATCTCGTGTAGTGGTTAAATGTTTCCTGTCGTGACTTCACTGGTCTAAAACTATTGGTTAGAGACACGAAGCTTCAAGAAAATGTGCACATTTTATGTTAAAAGCTTTTTGGTTTAATATCATTATAATATATAATATTTAGAGGTGGGACTCGATTAAAAAAATTAATCTAATTAGTTACAGGCTTTGTAATTAATTCATCTTGATTAATCGCATTTTAATCATTCAAGAAAATTTGCCCCAAAAGCAATTTTTTAAAATTAAAACTAATGAGACAGAGAATCAAACAATAGTCATTGACATTATTATTGTAAACACAAGCTCTTTTAATTTCTAAAAAAAAATGCTTTTAAATTGTATTTCAATTCAAAACAGGAGAAATAAATATATCTATATGTTTATCACTGGCAAAAATAGGACAGACCTAAAAGTACAATACTATTTCAAGTACATTTTGATAATGGTATTGTCTTTAAAATAATAATAATAATAATAATAATAATAATAATGGGTTGATAGAACTGATTTAGCATCATTAGAGACAGAAATGAAGGCAAAAACACATGAAGAGGGATTTCTGATCACTCATTTGATTGTAGTGTTAGTTGTGTTTGACATGGTCTTGTAGCCAAGGATCTGAGCTTTCTTTAGAGGTGCAGCTTGACTAGATTGATATTTAGGGCATGGATTTTGCTGCTAAACTTCAGGCTTAAATGGATAAATGCGTTAATATTTTTTAACGCGTTATTTTTTCTAATTTATTCATCATAATTAACGCATTAAATTCCCACCCCTAATAATATTATACGTAATAATATATTTCATTACTAAATAACATTTTATTATAAACCTTTATTGGCCCTAATAACAAAAAATATTTAAAAAATAAATAAATTTTCTCTTGATTTGGAAGGTAAAGGGTTAAATACACTCATTTGTGTTTCAGACTTTTAGAATCTTGTTTTTTGGTGTTTTTATCTCAGATTTGGGACGTGGAGGTCCTCAGAAACAGAAGAACAAGATGATTACCCTGCCGTCCAGCGTGAGCAGGATGGAGTCGCTCTTGATGTCTCGGTGGATGACGCCCTGTGAGTGGAGGTAGGACAGCGCCCGCAGAACGCCCTCAGACACCGTCGCTATCTGCTCCTCATTCAACCTAAAAATAACACAACAAGCTGTAAATCTGGAGAAGTCCACCCAGAAACGTGTCAAAGACTTACTGCTCACCTGGTTTCACCAATGATGTGGGTCAGAGCGCCGCCCTGCAGGTATTCCATGATGACCCACAGCTCGTCCATCACCAGAGCGCTGCGGAACATTTCCACCACGTTCGGGTGCTGGTAGTCCCTCATGATCACCACCTTGTGTTAAATCATCACACTGGTTACAGAAACGGCTCTAATGAATGAAAAACCTTTTTTTTTTTCTAATGCTGGTTTCAGTCGACCGTTATCCAATCAGGCTGCAGTGATGTCATAACTCCACCCAAAGTGGGCGTGTTTTATATGAGCTCTGTTGGTATAATTCTGCATCAGGTCACAGGTTAATTAATTAATAATTGATATTAAAGTAGCTCTCCGGAGTATTTCTTTTATCTGATGGCACCATCTAGTGGCTGACAAGCGTATCGCACCAAGAGGCCGTCGCTTAGAACTTTTAAGATGGCGACTGCACGTTTCTTGTTCATGAATGTGCTTCTGTAGCCGACAAACAGAGCTACACATGTTTTACAAGTATTCTTCTCATGTCATGTTGTGTTTTCATATATTTATGAAAGACTTACATGTTTGTGAAAAGTTCATCAACGCTGCATCAGCCGAGGTGCTTCCTTAAATTTGAAACACGTAAGCGGTAGTCTAACGCTATTGGTTAGTTCTGGTCGGCGCTCGGTTTCCTATTGCACGGTAAAAACTGGGCAGGGGGCGGGCTTAGCAAAAAAAAAAGACATATCGCTTACATTATATCACACTATGATAAGACAATCACTTTTACGGATTTCTGAAAAATCATACTTAATTCCTGAAAGGGGAAAACTCCGGATTGCTGCTTTAAGTCATTTATTTTTAATAATAAAGAGATCAATAAAGTTTTTTGAATCGAATATAAATATGTAAAATATTAACTCACAATTCTTTTGGACCATCAAAGTTTTCCTAAACCGTGATTGAACTTCTTACACTTTCCTCTAACATTACTACACGTGTATCAGTCCCAAACGTTCGGCCTGCAGAGACATTTATTTAATCTGCAAGATTTTTTTAGTGTGTTTTAAATCCAGCCTGCAGGCAAACAAAACTACAAATGCGGCTGAAACTACAATCCCAGGATGCACTGCTGCTCATACTGAGGCCAGGCCACTCTGTTGAGATAAAAGCTGAAAATGAAGTTTGAAGTTCTGGTTAAATCAGCTTGTTGCAGATTTTAGGGTCTGTCTGAGCTGCAGGTGTCGGTGTGCAGGTCCCTGCTGGAGCGTGAAAACGTTAAGAGGGTAATAGAAAATTATAAGTTTAAAAAGTAAAAACACATTTTAAAAAGCAAGTTAAATAAACCTTTGTTAAGTGTCCCTAATATGATTCTAGGGTTGAAACTTTCTATGTGATGAAAATGACCCAAACGTCTCGCTGATGCTCCTCATTGCTAACCCTAACCCTAACCCCAACCCTAACCCTAACCCTAACCCAGTTACAGGTATGTCTGATCAATCATCTGCGTGTCCTCTACCTCATTGAAGAGCAGCTCTCGGCGCTGCTGCTTCCTCAGGTCCATCATCTTCACCGCCACCTTACGTCCGGTGAGCCTCTCGCGGGCGATGCACACCACACCGGTGGACCCCTCCCCGATCTTCACAAAGTTCTCTAAAGTCATCCTGGGGTCGCCCTGGTCCACGACCATCTGCAGCGCTGCCTTGAACTGGTCATGAGTCACCTTCTGAGGAACCCCATTGGGTGTGGTTTGAGTAGGGGATGAGGGGGGCGTGGCCCCGGAGCCGGCGGGGGAGGGGCGAAGCCTCAAGGGGCTGTTGAGGATTGACGTGGAGGCGGAGTTTGCAGAAACACTGATGCTGGAAAAGGGGCGTGGCGACGGGGGAGGGAAACCTCTACCTGTGATGAGAGGACTGCTGGTGCCGTTAGGGGGGGGCAGCAGAGGGCGGGACGAGGGTAACTGAGGACAACAGAAGAAGAAGAAGAAGAAGAAGAAGAAGATGATAACTCAACTGGAGTTGATCTTAAAAAGTGAACAAGTGTGTAGAGCCTCACCCGCAGGTCGTAGGAGGACTGGGGCCTTCTGGGAGTTTCTCTGGAGGTTGACAGCAGGTCAGGCAGGTGAGGCACACCTGGTCTGAGTCTAACTTGAGGCTTGCTGCCCTCTGAAGTCTGTATGTTGTAGAGACAGGAAACTGGCCTCTGCCTTTGCCCCGCCCCATCACCTTGAATGCCCTGTTCACCTGTCCTGTGAGGTGTCACAAGGGGCGTGGCCTCAGCCAGCGAGCTCACCTGGGAGCTGGACTGAGTCCTCTGCATGGCTCTGTTCACTTTGGGGCTGCCGCTCTCACTCCGCACCTGTCGGATCCGGTCCTGCCAGTACGTGGGACTCCTGCCGGCCTTCACGCTGCTGCCGTGGCAGGTGATCTTCTCATAGTGGTACGACCCATCCTCCGGCAGCTCTCCCAGCCGGCCCATGGACTGGGCCCGTTTCCGTGCCGACGGGCTGCTGCGCCGTAGAGAGTTGGAGCTCGTGACGGACACGCGGTTCATGTCGGCGATGACCTGGCTGATGTAGTCATCGTGACCGATGAAGCTGCCGCGAACAATCGTCTGGAGACAGAATTAAAACCAGCTCAGGTCAGAGGTCATGTGATCAGACACGCCTCCGGCTGCTCAGCCCCGGGTTACAAACAGCAGAGGTGTTGGTTTGGATACACAAGTCTGTTGTTCCTGTTGTCACATTGTTGACAGCGGAGAGTATAAATAAACGAGTAAAGAAGTAACTGAGTATTTCTACCACAGCTGGGGTGACTCATTTAGAAAAAACATTCATCAAAAACATTTCTGGAGATGTTTTCTTTCTTTTTGGGAATTCCAACAACAGCTTTGCATAAATCTGTTTTGTTTTTCAAACCGAATGAGAAGATTAACAAATGTTAAGGCTGCTGCCAGTAGCTCATCAGGGTCGCCATGGTGACCCTTGTTTCTGCTTTAAACGGACATTTTTGGGATAATTTGCATGTTTCTGTTTTATCCTCAGAAGCGTGAAAACAGACACAAACATGACAGCAGTACGCTGTTAAACGTGACCTCTGACCTTTCTGGGTTTAAGTTCAATGTTGGTGATCCTGGAGGGGTCGACGAGGGGGCGTGGCCTCTTCAGCGTCTCAATGATGCTCTGCCACTGCGGCGGCAGACCCACATACTGACCGGTGGAGACGTCGATCGACGTGTGGACCCGGTGCTGGAAGTTCTGCGGTGCCGAGATCTCCAGCCGGTGCTTCTTCTTCCTGCGGCGGAACATTGTCACGGCAACACGGCGGCAGCAGCCGGGAAAGGAGCCCTGGGGGAAACAGGAGGAAGAAGCATTCTGATTGGACGAGGAACGCTGATGTCGTGGATCCCTCTGAGACATGATGGCAGACGCAGAAACAAACTAAGACTGAGACACACTGTGGGAATCCAAACACGACAACTCCTCTTCCTGCTCAGGTGACTCACCTGAGCAGTCACATGACCTCCTCCTCCCGTGTCAACAAACCAACCAAGCAGCCCAGGTGAGAATATCACCTGTCTCACCTGAAGAAGCCGTTTCAGCTCTGAAACTTGGTTTTAAACTCGGCTTGTTTACAGGTTTTTTTTATATTTGAACACAAAAACCGATTTTCTGACTGTTTCAGTCACACCTGCTGCTTCTGCAGCAGCACCTTTGGGTGGTTTTGGTCTGAAGCTACCCAATCACACCTCAGCTGATCCAGGATTAGTGAGAATTTGGTCCGACGGGTTTGTCAGTAATATAGAAACCTTTTGTTTCACTCAGCAGGTTTACATGTAGGAATTATAATTAGATGGGTCAATAAAGGTGAATACGGATTTAAAGGTGCAGTCTGAGACGTTTCTGTGGAGATTGTGTTACATTACAGCTTTATACATTTTATATATATATATATATATATATGAGATAAATGTTTTATCAAACAGAAAACATGAATAAAACATATAATCCTGGAAAACCCTCATCCAGTCATTGAGAACGACCCGTTCTTAATGATTGGACCCTGAGCCGTCCATCAAGCTGGGTCAGCACAGCTGTGGAACAGTAGCATGTCAGCTAGTCCACAGACCAGCTGCCCACTGGTCTACCCAGGGCCGGCCCAAGCCTTTGTGGGGCCCTAAGCAGGATTTCTTTGGGCCCCCCATACCAACAAGTCCACACCAGATGATACATTATCCCTAGGCTACACTGTGTGTAACATACCCACTATCATTAGCATCATACCAGTGTTATCATGGCTGTTAATTGTAAATTTACAGGAGCAGCGAACCAACAAATATGCTCAGATAATTAGCATTTTTAAATGCAGCGTTATTTAATCGTGGTATATTAATTCAACTATTGGAACATCAGCAGGCAAACTGTGAATTTATAGTAAATAAGTTATTTATTATTATTGTCTTTTGCTCCTAAAATTTTAATTTAATGTGAAAAACGTGCAGTCACCATAAAACCAAATGACAATACAGACAATATTTTCCCTGTGTAAAATCATTTAGTTTGTATTATTTAAAGTTATTAAACTTTTTCTTCTCAAGTTTCTCATCTTGGTGCTCTGGGGGGGGGGGGTGCCTGGGTCTACCAAAACTAAAGGATCCAACGCTGAGACACCGAGGGACTTTAGCTTTGAGGCTCCACGCTGTGGTTGAGCGTCCTATCTCAAGTGGAAGTTGGTTCCACAATTTTGGTGCCAAGACGCTCGTTCTCCACGTGACCTGAGCCTCGCCCTGGGGACCTCCGGTAGGTGCTTGTCAGAGGAGCACAGGTTGGCTCATACCTTTAAATTGTGTTTTCAGCTAGAAAAACATCTCTGATTCCACCTTTGAGATATCAAAAAATAAAAACATTACTCCTGCAAGCCAAATTTAGTCAAGTGTGCATGTTCCTCACCCTCAGGTGGACCTGTCTGGTCCCGTTCTGCTCTGTCCACCTGGACCTGGACCTGATGAATCAGAGCTGCAGCCCTCTTCCTCCTGCTCCTGGAGACCCTACATCCTTTCTGTTACTCCTCCGACTGACCGGATCAGATCTTCCTACATCCTCCTCGACCCCCACTGAGCAAACAGGAGGAGGAGGAGCACCAGCTCAGTTTATGAGGTTAAACTCAGGTGATGAAGATTAACCTGGCATCTGCTGATGGACAAACAGGAATGTTGTGAGATGCTGATAAGAACCCAGCAGGTCTGAACCGGACCTCTCTGGCTGCAGGTTTCCCGTTCATCCCCTCAGCGGGAAGACCTCCTCAGGAGGCTGGATCTGGTGAGATCCTCCTTCCTCACAACCTTCTAACAGGAAGTAAAGTTTCATTCTTCAGGCAGCAAAACCTCCAGTGTCACCCATGTGGTCCAGGAGAGAAATCCAGGTCACTTCCAGAGGATCCAAAGGCATTCCCGAAACCAGACAGCACCTATAATCCCTACAGCTAGTTCTGGGTCTCCTCCCAGTTCCCATGAAGGCCTCCTAATCAGATACCAGAACCACCTCATGAGGAGGAGCAGCAGCTCTACTCCGAGCTCCTCTGGGATGAAGGAGCCCTTCACCTCGTCTCTAAGTCTGAGCTACAAAAGAGGATCATTAAAAACAACAAACACATCCGCCTCAGAGGAAAAATCTGCCTCAGATGTTCAGGGAGCAGCAGAACGAGCGGGAGACGACGTTCTTTCTGACTGGTCCCAGGAGCAGAAGATCTGGCTGGATGACGACTGATCAGAAGACCCATTATTCACCAATCAAAGGTCCCTCTCCAGAAAACTAACAGTCCCTTTGGTTTGTTGATGCTGTGAAACCAGACAGCTTTACAGACAGGTGAGGTGAATGGAGCGGCTGCCTGCAGGCTGGGTGGGTTCTCAGCGGCTGGTTTCAGCTTCCAGATGGAACAATCGGACCCTAACCCACTTCTTACCAGTGTGGTGCTGCAGAACGCTCCGAGCCGGTGGCGTCCAGTCGAGTTGAGGAGAACCAGCAAGCTCAAAATCTGATTTTATTTTGATATTTTCTTCTTTTTTACCTCCTGAAAAATATGTAAAACAATATTTCACAAAAAGAACAAAGTCACAGTTTTGTGACTGTAACAGAAATGTGCACGAGGGTTTGTGCTCCAGCTACCAGGTAGTTACCAGGTAATTAACAACGTAAAGGGACGCATTATTTCTCAGGCTCCCCCTGGGTGTAGTTTTCACCAGGGGAGCCGGGCTCCCCCTTAATTCGAGCCCTGCTGAATCCTTCTAGGTGACTAACATCACATTTTACAGCTGCTATCATTCATTAGTTCTTGTTCTCCAGGTTTGGTTCTGGTTTCTGTGAAGCTGAGCTTTTATGTTCAGGTCATTTCCTGTTTTATTTTGAAAAGCTCTAGTTCCCTTTAAGGCAGGGGTCCCCAATCCTGGTCCTGGAGGGCCGCTATCCAGCAGGTTTTGTGGTTTCTCTGCTCAAACACACTTGATTCAGTGGTTGAATCACCTGTGCAGCAGCTCATCAAGCTCTGCTGAAGCCTGCTAATCATTTGCTAATTGAAATCAGGTGTGTTGAAGCAGAGTTACAACTAAAACCTGCTGGATACCAGCCCTTGAGGACCAGGATTGGGGACCCCTGCTTTAAGGTTTGTCATCAGCCTGCTCCACAGTGAGTTTTCCTGTTTTAATCCTGGATTCCTAATCTCCATCCTGAGGAGCAGAGTAGAGGTGAGAACTGTAACTGATGGATTAACGAAAGCTCAGATCCGACCAACAATGAGATTAATGATGAAACTTTTGTTTATTTGCAGGTTTTCTGACAGAAGCAGGTGAGGTGGAAGATTTTAAACTTGACTTTATGTTTTTAGGGTTTAAATTTAGAGTGGAAACATATTTTATTACAGGTTTCTGGTTTCAGATTACCGAGGACGTGTGCTGAGCGTTCTGATTCGTTACGGTGTGTGTTACCTGCACACCAGGTGTGTGTTTTCTGGGCGTGACGCATACCTGAGGAATCAAACTCTGCATGACCAGACAGCTCCGCCGTGACTGCGGTCTGACAGCAAACCGGGCCGGTACCTGAGCTCATGGTGGCCCAGCCAGGCGCCACTCGCCCCCACGGCTGCAGGAGGCCACCTGGTTTATGGAGGTTAGGTTAAAATGTTCTGCCTCTGATCACATCTGGACCTTCAGCCTTTAAGGTGCGTGAAGAAACTTCAGACAGACCTGACGGTTTAACGATCAGCGCTTCAAATGATTATTAATGAGCAGAAAACAGAAAAGTCCTGGAGGTCCCTGCTGCTCTCCCTCAGGGTGAAAGACTGGATCTTCAGCCACAGGAAACCCTGATTTACCAGAACCCACAGAACAAGATCTAAAAACAAATATTAGCTCAAACTCAGACCTAAAAGCTCTCTAAAGCTGGATCAAGCAGGACTTAAACTGGTGCAGAAATAATCCTATAAA
This sequence comes from Aphyosemion australe, assembly GCA_006937985.1. NCBI lineage: Eukaryota > Metazoa > Chordata > Actinopteri > Cyprinodontiformes > Nothobranchiidae > Aphyosemion > Aphyosemion australe. Next base: position 102,334 of record SSNS01000344.1, read on the forward strand.
GTCCCAGAGCACCTCCGAGTCCAGCACCCAGGACCCTAACCCCGTCCTGAAACCAACCATCACTACAACCACACGTGACCCAGAAGATCCCTGTGGTCCTGGTCAGGTCCAGAGCTCACGTCATCACGGTGACGGGAGCAGTGAGATCAAACGTAAACAAACATCAGCTGGTTCCACAACAACACCTGAGAAAAGACCTGGTGAACCAGTCAGACACAATCAGGCCCTGAAAACGAGTCCAGAAGACCTCCTAAACATCTAGAACCAGTTCTGACCCAGTAACGAACCCGGCCCTCTGACTTTAAATCACCTGAGATGGAGATTTTGTTGTTTTTGCCTAGAAAAGAGTAAAAATAAAGAAGTATCGTCCACCTTTGACCTTTGGAAGCAGGCGATGGGTTTCGTTTTAGAGCTGACCTGAAACCTGAATATGAACGTTACCCGATTCTTCAGGTGACCTCCAGGGGGCGCTAGAAGGGTCACGAGGGATGTGATCAGAAAACGGTTTGGGTTTAAATCCAGGAGGAGGAGCCAATCAGCTGTTAGATGAGCTGCAGATCAGCTGATCCAGGTAACAGAACCGGGTCAGAACAGGAACCTCCAGCTGAGGACCAGAACCAGGTCAGACGACACGTCGCTGTCCTCAGATCAGTTACACTTTCACACCAGCATCCATTCATACAGATCAGCTTACTGCAACACACACACACACACACACACACACACACAGCGAGGTCTGACCCAAACCCAGCCATCAGAACCGTCTCAGAGCTTCAGCAGAATTCCAGGTTCTTGGATCTGTGAGTTCAGGAATTCCAAAGATGACCTCAGCATGATCCTGGTTCTTTAAGGTTCTGAACAGATCAGAAACAAAAGGGCCCAGAAGAGTCCCACGTGGAACCCGAGTCAGTAGAGAACCTTTAGAACAGAACCCTCCCTGCCAGATGTTACCTCAGCTGTTTCCAGGTGAAGCCAACACTCACCTGGCTGCAAAGTCCAGGTGGGTCCAGGTGAGCTGGGTCTTTCTGTCCGTCTCCTCCGACTCTTTCTCTCTGCAGCTCGTCTTTCTCCTCCCACCCTCTCCCTCCCTCCCCCACATCACCCATCCCTGTCTCACCTTGTCCCAGGTGGGAGGAGGCGGAGCCCAGTTTGACTGAACATTTTAAATTCAAAGCAGCTTCATGAACACAAACAGGGATCAGCAGCGAGCTGCGCCTCGCCGCTCAGCTGCAGAATTCTGGGGTTGATGTCTGAAACAGACTCCAGACCACACCTGGTTTATTTACCTGGTTTATTTAAATCTGTTGATTTAAACGTTTAAAGTGAATAAAAACAGGCGGCGGCGGCGCCTCAGGCGCAGAAACAGAGGCTGAGCGTTAGAGAGGAGCTGAGAGTTTCTCTGCAGGCTGCAGCACGCCTCGCGCTCCCCGCAGGCGCAGCGGGACGTGACTCAACATCCTCCTCTCACCTGTTGGGCTGAAGCTCCTGGATCAGAAACACGTCTGAGACCTTGTGGGGTCTTAAAAACACTCGTCATGGATGATTGGTCCAGAGAGTTTCTGGTGTCGCTTCACAACTAAACTCCATTCCAGTTATTCATGATCCCGTCACGCAGAAGCAACATTCCTCATGGGAATGACCACTTCCTCCAAGTCCTGGGATCAGAAACACGAAGCAGACAAAGTGGAACGTTTAATCATCTTTATTTGTGCTGAAAATGAAACCCGGACAGAACCGGAGTGGCTTTGTGACGTTTTACAGGAAAACTGAAGACAGGAGCTCCTGCAGCTCCGACAGGACGGACACAGACGGGACGCGGCCGGCGTTCAGCAGAGAGTGGAAAAACCTCCTCCAGGTCCAGGTGGGCGAGTCGCTGTGGGGGGAGAGAGAGGTGTTACTTCAGCCCAAACCCAGAGATCACAGAACCAGACAGAACCAGTACCAGGGCCCGTCTCCAGAGAACCGCTCCGGCACCCAGCCGCCGCCGTCCTTCACCAGAACCATCTTCTCATTGGTCATGAGGAGGTGGACAGTCTCGGCCACGCCCACCAGGTCCACCTGAGAGGTACCGGGGGGTGTTAGGTTCTACTGGTACCAGTGGGTTTGTATTGAGTGGAAATGGGTTTACCGTGTGTGGGGGGGCGGTGGGCTCCAGCAGACCCAGACTGATGTAGGTCTGAGCCGACGGGAGCTGCTGGGCCGACGTGATGCCCGGCTGGAGGTCCAGGTCCACCGAGGACGACCAGTCCACCGGGAAGACCCGGTAAGTGTTCTGGAATCGACTGCAGGGACAGAACCGTACAGCTCAGCTCAGAACCAGTACACCCCCTCCCCAGGTGGACCTACCTACCTGCAGGAGAGCGTGCTTGGCTGCAGCGCCGCATGCAGCAGCCTGCAGGAGTGCAGCTGAGACACCAGCTGCAGCAGGCCGATGGCTCTGTGATGCAGCAACCACCCGCTCAGGTCGCCATCCGTCAGATCCTGAAACACAAAATCATCCAACACTAAAGGCTCCTCCTCCTCCAGATGCCAAAAGTTCTGCTTCACTGACCCCGAACTCGTGATCCGGCGGCGCCGAGTAGACCGTGATGCAGCCGTCCTCAAACAGGAAACAGCTGATCGCAGGAAGCCCGTCAGCAGCTGGAGAGCTGCTCTTCAGGCGATTAAACTGATGGAGGTCCCAGGGGACAGAACAGCTCTCCACCTGCAGCAGGTAAACACAGGAAACGACCAAATATGGGTCAGAACCGACCTCGGGTGTACCCATCAGCTCCAGCCGCATCTAGATGGGACTCACCTTCAGGAGGACGTGGTCGCTCCTGATGGACCCTCTAAAGACGGAGAAACTGCCTCTGTCCCAACATCTGGAGAGGATGAAAACCATGCTGCCCCCTGGTGGCAGAGAGCAGAACAGCTGGAAGGGTTAAACGGCCCTTGTGCCTGAGCAGCAGGTCCACAGAGAGGTGGTTCTATTATTACAACAACAACAACAACAACAACAGCTTCAGAGCCGACACACCAAATACCCGCGGTACTCAACCACCATCCTCCTGTTTCTGACTTTTCTCTGCATCTTATTTGATTTCATTAACTTTGTTTAAATAACAAACGTTTATTTTTACGTTTTCACTAAAACCAGCCGTCATTATTCTTGGTTTTAGTTTATTTTAGGCGCCATTTAAAACATTTTTTGTTTAAATCAAGAGAACTCATTTAAATGTTTTGTGTTTTTGCTTCTCAGATCAATAAACCATCTCCTGAACGCAAACGGAGCATCTACCCAGATCAACGACGCTGCACTCCTCAACAGCAGGGAGGGGGCGGGGCTCCGAGTGAAAACCTGGACAGGAAGTGATGTCACAGCCTTCCAGCAGTCGTTGCCGAGCGTGTGGGTCGCGTGGATCCAGGGAGCTGGATCCTCCAGCTGCTGTTTTCAGAAACAGAAAAAAAAACATTTTCTCCGAATTAGACACAAATGTCACGCTGAGGTTAAAAACGTTGAGTTTGGGTCTGTGGATCCGATCAGAACCAGGCCGGATCTGTGAGCTGAAGCTTCCCGATTTGTTCCCTTTGACCAGCAGTGACGTCCTACCAGTGAGTTCTGTGAGGTCCATCTTGTCCTGGTGGTTCTGGTCCAGAGGGCTGCTGTTCCCGCTCGCCGGTCCCCCTGATGAGAAGGGGGACCCGGCCTCCCCGCTGGCCTCCTCGATGGGACTCAGCTGCTCTCTGGTTGTGCTGAGAGTTTTCAGCGAGCGCGGCGCCTCAGCAGGTCCTGCCGGCTGACCTGGGATCAGGTTTACAGGAGGAGCGTTCGTCAGTGTGTTTAAACCGAGTCCAGCAGCTGTGAATGAAAACCAGAGGATTGTCCACAGATTTAGAAATATTACTATCTGAGGTGCAGAAATGAAAAATATCATCTAAACTCTAAAAAAAAAACATCTAAACTCTAAATGATTAAAAATAGTCCCCCCCCCCCCCCGTCTTTATCAAACTAGGAGGAGGTCCGTTAACATTCTAACTGTGTCCTCTGATAAATAAATAAATAAATCTTCATGATTAAGTTCTGGGTCATGAAGCGGTCCGACTCACCGCTGCAGGTTTGCTTCGGCGCTTCACTCTGGACGTTCTGGAGTCCCAACTGGACCGGGTCTGAAGTCCAGGAGGAAATCTAACAGCAGAGTTAGTCGGGTTAGAAAGGAAAGCTGGCAGAGCGAACCAGGATCAGCTGTTTCTACTGAAGGAGCGCACCTGAGAGGGTCCAGAGGGAACGGCAGCACCTGAGATAAAAATACAGGTGAGTAAAAACCAGTTCAGCCCATTAAAACTCTGCTATGGACCCGGGGTCACGTGAACTGGGCACTGTGCACGTTGGCCCAGATGAACGGACTGAACCGGTTCTGTTCTGTTCAGGTCTGATTCACCTGGCCGGGGGGGGAGCTGGACCCTCACGCTGAGTCCGTTCTCATCCGGACGCAGGAAGACATCATCTGAAGACGCTGCAGAGCTCCTACTGGAAGAGTGAGAAGGTGAGATCTGTGACATCATCTCCAGACGGCGCTGTGATTGGTCGTTCGTTACCCAGCAGGCCTTGCGGCAGCAGACTCAGCCTCTTCGTATATGTGGAAGGAGTCGGCAGCAGGGGGGCGAGCAGAGTCCACAAGCGGGGGCAGAAAATCCTGACAGGAACAAAGATGGTTGAATCGTCACTTCAAACCTCCAGAACCCAGACCAGAACCAGGACCAGGCTACCTTCTGGCTCATTCTGAGCTGAAAAAGCCTTTCCTTCTCCTCTAGCTCCTTCGTCAGCCTCTCCTCCTCCTCAATCAGTTGTCTGATCTTCTCTGAGGAACGTAAACAAACATCAGCTGATTGACACAAGCTTGACACAATGAAGGCATCACAGAAAATGTCCTGCGCTCAGTGAACACACCTTCCATCTTTCTGGTCTTTAGCTGGTCGAATCTTTCTGCCCGTAGCTCCTCGAAGCTCAGCTCCACTCCTCCTCTCATCAGCAGCTTTCTACAGTACGCGCTCACCTGTGTGGCCCCGCCCTCATGAAGCCCCTCCCCTTCTCTTGGAGGACCCTTGCTGTAGTGGGACGTCCTACAGACACTGGAAACAGTTTGTTATGCTCTACATATGTTTAGTGATTCATATTAAAGTAGCACTGAATAGCTTTTTAAAATTTAAGCTAGAGCTTTAACGTTGAGCTCAGTTAGAAACTTGACCAGCTTCATATCTGACACCACTCTGCAGCCCTCTGCTGGCCAGATACTGCACTAAACAGCTTTGTGGAGCGGGTAGGTGTCGTACGGAGCACTCTTTACCTGCTTAACAGTTGTTAGCTATTTTCCACGCTGGTAGCTAATAAAAGGTTAGCAGTTAGCTTTATCAGTTTGCTGACCGTCAATAAAAAAACACAAGAAGAAAAAAGAAGTTTGCTTTTCTGTTGGCATCATGGCGACGTCTGGAAGTAGAAGTCAGAGAGTAATGTCTGTGGGGGCGAAGCAAAGAGCTGAAACTACGCTAGTCTGAGGAAGCTGAAAAAGGCTATGGAATCAGACTGATGGTGACCTGGCTTTGTTGCTACTGGACTTGTGAGTAATAATATTTTTGTCCAACAGTGTGGATCTTTTTACGTCGTGGTTAGCATTAGCTCGTTCTTGGGCAGGCTGCTGCAAGGCTGTTTATGAACGTTGTAATTCCACTTCAACCAGTAGGACGGAGAAGCTGGAAACTGTTTAGTGTTGCTTAAAGGAACACTTGGCAGTTTTGGTTTGCTTTTAGCACCCCCTAGTGTCCGTTAGTGAAACCAAAAGGTAAACGTCTCTCCTGGCTGTGTGTTGGTCTTTTTAACACCTTAATCTTTTTAACACCTTTGGGGCGACGGTGGCATAGGAGTTAAGTGGTCGCCCCGCAATTGGAAGGTTGCGGGTTCGCGTCCCACTTGGTCTGTCACCGTCGTTGTGTCCTTGGGCAAGACACTTAACCCGAATTGCCTCTGTTGGTGGTGGTCAGAGGGGCCGATGGCGCAACAATGCAGCCTCGCTTCTGTCAGACTGCCCCAGGGCGGCTGTGGCTACTCAGTAGCTCACCATCATCAGCAGTGTGTGAATGTGAGAGTGCATGCAGCGTCTTTGAGTGTCCTAACAAAGCGCTATATAAATTCGATGAATTATTATTATTATTAATCTAACAGCTGAAACGTCTCCTCAGCCTTCATTAGTGTCTACAGGAGCGGTTCATCACTAAATCAAACACATCAGCTGTGTTCATGATCTAAAACATGCAGGAAACATGCTGGAAGCAGACTGCAGCACCAGGCATGTCAGCTCCACTTTACTAAGTCCAACAGGGACCGGACCGCCACTCTGAAGTTGCAAGTGTGGTATTCTGGCCACAGAGGGCGGTGGGGGTCTGAGTGACATCATTAACACTGTAAAGGGTCATTTTAGCCCAAACTGGCTCAAGAACATGATTTAAATATGAAAAAGTTGCGTAGTGTGGCTTTAAATAGTGAACACTTACTAACTGGAGTCCAGCTGTTCAGCCTGCAGCACCATCTTCTCCTCCATCGCTGCACCTGGACCAGTCACAACATAAACTCTTAGCCTCTACAGGAAACTCACATCACCATTGGTCTTGTTATGCCGGTCAGCGTTAAAGTGTGCACTCCTCCAGTTGTGTTTAATTCCACTTGCATTATCTGGGATTATTTTGAAAGTTTGGTAACTTATGAAGAACTTCCTCCTAAAAATGCATTAAAGTTGTTACATGGATGTGTTTTCAACAAAAATGCTGCAAACTTTCAAAAAGATTCACAAAATGTCAAAAGGAAAAAGAGACGTGTCTTCAGAAAGGGAGACAGACCAAGCTACAACGGTACTGAGAGACTCCAACAACAATTCACGACTTCTGTTCAGCTCCAGCGCTCCCAGTCTCCTAAAGGATGAAAACCATTCAGGAAACAAAACCCCTGCAAGGCTGCTGGCCTGGACCAGACAGCCTCCTCCTCCACAGTAACTGTGCAGATGAGCTGACTGCAGTCCTCAGACATTTTCAACACCTCTGGATTCATGTCACCTGCTTCAACACCTCCACTATCGTCCCAGTCAAGAAGCCAAGGATCACTGGACTCGATCACTACAGACCGGTGCCCTGACATCAGTAGTCATGAAGACACTCGAGCGCCTGGTTCTGTCCCACCCAAAGACATCACAGCCCCCCCCTGCAGAGCCAGCAGACCTGTGGACGATGTAGTCAACCCAGCTCTTCACTTCACCCTGCAGCATCTGGACAGGAACCTCTGCTAGGATCCTGCTCGTAGATTTCAGCTTGGCTTTCAACACGGTCTGCCCAGCTCTCCTACAGGAAAAGATGTCCCTGCTGAACGGGCCCGACCCCACCTGCCGGTGGAGGCTAGTGTCTGTGTGGTGCACTCAGTGGAAGGTCGTAGCCTCCCATAGACCCACCCGCTGCACCTCCAGGGCTCTGAGGCATCGCAGCTGACCCCTCTCACCTTGGTCATGGACACCAGCTTCTTCCCTCTGCTGCAGGATCACACAGATCTGCACCAGCCACCTTTGATGTTTTTCTCACCATGTTTCTTATGTGGGTTATTCCTAATGTTGAAGCGAGTCTCGCGCTTCCATGGCAACAACCCTGATTCTGAAAACAGCAGCGACCTAACAGAGGAAAGGAGCGTTGGCCTTTAACACAGCGTGAGCCGCGATGACTCGTGCTCCGTCTAATTTGTTTTTTACATTAAACTATAACGTGACTTGGTTAAGTTTATGGTTGAATCAGTTTGGAGAAACTAACAGTAACGTTTATCGTCGTGGGAGGATCCGTTAAAGATCATAACGCGCCGTTAGCCAACCGGAAAAGAACCATGCTGTAATAAATACGGTTTACTCACCGGGAACGTAAAATAAACAACCAAACCAGTCCTCAAACAACCCGCTGGTAGAGCAGAATTTAAACTCTCCGTAGCGCCTCCTCGGATTGGTCGTTATCATGACGTCACTTCCGCTCAAGCGACAAACAGCTGCAGCGCCTCCTCTGGTGTTAATGTGTACTGCATCCTCAGAAAAATCTTTTTTTAAATCTTCTAAATCTGATGTCTTTTCTGGGTTTTTCACTTCAGGCTGCTGCACACGTAAATAAAATGTTACCATTTATTTTTACATTTAAATGTATTCAGGCGGGTTCCGGTTCTGACCCAACAAAGACACTTGTTTTTATGCTGGTTCCTTTAACACATGAAACATCACCTGTTTATAACGCAGTTTATTGAATTTGAATGCAGTGAAAGGTCCAGCAGCACATGTAGCTAAATATTTATTTCATTTATTTTAGATTAATTCCAAGAGCAGCAAAATTACACAAATTAAGAAAAAATATAATATTTAAACAATAATTAGTGAAAAACACAAAACCCTTCACTAAAAGGATTAACAAACTATATAAACTCTGTGTCTGAGGAAAGACCCACATCATCATGACTTTATGGTTTCAGCCTGAAGACACGAGGCTGTCAACAACCAAACATTTCAATTTTTATTTGTCGCAAAAGATCATTTCAAATTGTTTTAACTACAGGATTATGACTTTGCATCTGGAAATTAGTAGCCCACAACAAACATTTCTCGGTCTAGCAGCCTCAGAAACCACACCTGAGTGACGTCATAGGCCACCTGATTGGCTTGTCTGTTTTCACTTCCTGTGAGTAAACAGGTGAGACACACCTGAGCAGGGCGCACTGGGAGCGGCTCAGAACCGAACTTATTCTTTGTTCTCCAACTTTCCCATCTGCTCCCATTCAGACGGAAAATGTCCGGATCCTGCTCCTCTTCCCTCCTGCTCCTGCTCCTCCTGCTGCGCGGAGCGGCCGGGAGCGCGGGCTGCGGCAGCGGCGCGTTCCGCTCCGGGCAGGACAACTTCGTGCTGGACGCGGATGAGGCGGTGCGGGAGGGAGCGGCCCTGCTGACCACGGAGAGCGTCTCCGCGGACGCGGACTGCGAGGCGCTGTGCTGCCAGAACCCCACCTGTAACCTGGCGCTGCTGGAGCCGCGCGCGGCAGACACGCGCACGTGCGTCCTGTTTAACTGCATCTACAAAAACCAGTTCGTGTGTCGGTTCGTGAACCAGGTCGGATACCAGAGCTACATCAGAGAGTCCGTGTACCAGAGGTACCTGCAGGAGCCAGGTGAGACCAGACCTGGACCAATCAGATCACTGAAGACCTGATCCAGGGGAGACGGGCTTAGGGTGTCTGGGTCCTTCTGGGACCATTTTAAAATCTAATTTTAGTCTTTTTGTTACCAACAGTCTGTCACAAACTTTATTTGTTTGTTTGTATTAATCTGATTCATCTTGAGAATAGAACCTCATCACCAACAAGGTGCAGGGATCCACCTGAGTTTGGGGAAACACCTGGTTAGAGTTCAGGTGTTTGGGAGATGATGGCTGACAGGAGGAGCTGGCCTCCTCCCACCGATAAAAATGGCGTCTAAAGGAGGACCTGACCTGGCTCCTCTCATAGGAGCTGAAGTGATTAATATTATTACACCAAAGCTTCTCGTTGGCCTCAGACTCAAACGCCCTAAAAACGCACCGGTTCTGGTTTTTAGGGCTGATGGCGCTGACTCAACCCTGAGTCTGATTCTCGCTCATGACCGTAAATAACAGAGCAGAATTTTCTTCTGAATAGGGTTTAAATTAAATGGAAACGTCCACGTGGACCATTCCCTAAAGGTAGTACAGAGTGACGGTGAGTACGTGGATTGGGGAACATGTCCGACTGCTGCCTGGTGAAGGTGGACCAGTTCCATACTGGCCGGTCACCGATCAGGTCTCACCGACCGATTCCAATAACCTTGTGAAGCATTTTTATGTTGGACTCAGAACTCGGATGTAAGAGGACTGTTGTATGAAAGGATGGAGATACACTCATTTACATCATCAACCCTGTTGCATCCTCTCAGGTAAACAGGCTCCGCCCATCGCCAACGCCGGCCGTGACGCCATCGTTCAGTCCGGAGAGACGGTTTTTTTGAACGGCATTGAGAGTGTGGCGCTCAACGAGGCTCACATCACCACCTACCACTGGAGACAGCTGAAGGGAGACCCCGGCATCAGCGTGGAGGTAACGCCTGCAGGGGGTGGGGCCTCTGCTGTTGACTGAAGATGCCTTTAATCTGATGCTCTCAGTAAACAACAACAAAGTTTATGTAAAACCCTCTAAAGTTTGAGTTTTTTCTGAATAACGATCCTTCCAGAGGAGCACCTGTCTGATCTGAACAGGTGTGAGTTCTGCGTGTGTGTGATACTTCCAGACTTCCTGTCCTACCCTCTTCCCAGCAGAGAATTTGACTGTGAAAATTCCAGCTGGTTAAACATTAATGGAATTCTACAGGAAACGGACCACCCTGACCAGGTGAGACTGTCCAGCCTGAAACCTGGTTCCTATCGCTTCCAGCTGACCGTCACCGACTCCAAAGGCCAATCAGACGACGACACGGTCGACGTCCTCGTCCTCAACCAGACGCTGTCTGCCTGTGAGTGCTCATGGGAAATGTAGGCCGTGTTCTGAGTGGGTCAGAACCTCAGCCTGAAGAGATGAATCACCTGTTTAGTTATTTATTTACCTTTTATCTAAAATCCTTAAACAACAAAACAACCACCTTTCTGACTCCCACTGATGTCAGTCTGTGTGTTTTTCTAATGAAAACCGACACCTACGCTCATACTGGTCAGACTGGTTTACCACACACACACACACACACACACACACACCTGAGCAGTAACCTGCTCCTACAGGTGTGTCGTCTCTACTTCAGTGACTTTCAGCAGATTTCAGATGAAACTCATCTGAACCGATGGATCAGGTATTGATCCTGGTTCTGATCAGTTCTGTGTAACTAGACCCATGTAGAAAGGTGTAAATACCAGCTGTCGCCGTGGTTACTGCAATGTAAACACAGCGGCGCTCCCAGGCTTTATAGCACACACACACACACACACACCCTGCTGTGGCTTCGTGTTTACGTTCAGCCGCTCAGAGCTGTGGGGTAATCTCACCTTTAACTCAGCAGTAAGAAACAGGAAGTGATGTCATGCACGTGTCCTTCTCCCAGCCTACTGCTTGTCCCCGTTGAAGGTGGGGCCGTGCCGCGCGGCGTTTCCTCGATGGCGTTACAACGTATCAACAAGCAGCTGTGAGGCGTTTACGTTCGGGGGCTGCAAACCCAACGAGAACAACTACCTGTCTGAAAACATGTGTGAGGCGGCCTGCAGAGGAGTCACAGGTACACACACACACACACACACACACACACACACACACACAGCAGTGGTTAATGATGTGTTTTATCATTTAGCCTCGTCTGAGAGGAGCATCACTCTACCTGCTACAGGTAAGTTCTGTAACACGCCTCCTTACACCTGTCACATGGTCAGGAGGTTTAGAGTTAGTGTGTGTGTGTGTGTGTGTGTGTGCGTGTAAGCAGAGGCGTGTGGTACAGCGTGCGGTCCTGACCAGATGACCTGTGACAACGGCTGCTGCCTGGACCGAAGTCTGGAGTGTGACGGCGTGAGTCAGTGCAGCGACGGTTCTGATGAGTCCAACTGCTCCAAACGTAACTCCGACACTCGTTCTTCCAGTTTGATGCATTTTTCTGTCGCTGATTGTGAAATGTCCCCCAGTGAGCCAGACCTTCTCTCAGCTGTTGGAAATCAACACAAAAGAGGTCAAAGGTCAGCATCATCACACCTCCAACAGTCTCCATGGTAACCAGTCTTCCTGAATGATTCGTTTTCACCTTCATCCTCCTCCTCAGCGCTGTGCACGGATCCGCCCCGCACCGGCCCGTGTCGGGCGGCCCACACCCGCTGGTACTACGACCCTCTGGACATGAAGTGCTACCGCTTCACGTTCGGCGGCTGTGATGGAAACAAGAACAACTTTGAGGAGAATAAGGCGTGCAAATCGGCGTGTCAAGGAGTGACGAGTTCGTAGAACACACACACACACACACACACACACACACGGTTGCTGATATCTGATTTAAAGTCTTCGTACAAAAACAAACTGCTCTTTGTGTTTCTGCAGGTAAAAACGTTTTCTCCAGAGGGATTTTTAGCCGTTTTGAGAAGGAAGACGAGGAAGAAGGAAAGTCAGGTAAATTAATTCACAAACTCTGGACTTCAGAAGCTTTTTGTTGAGTTGATGAGCAGGTGGGGGGGCTGAAACCTGTGACTCTGGTGCATAAATTCTGTTTACATAAGAAAATCTGTGTTCTTGGTGTGATTAATGTTTAATAAATGGAGTTTTATGGACGACATCAGCCTGACCTCGCTGATAAGCTCTGGAAAATGCAAGAGGCTCATTTTTTAATTCATACTTTTATTGTTTAAATAAGTTTTAGACACCAATTAGATTTTTGAAAGAAATTATTCTTATCCTGTGGATTGTTTCCTGAACAGCCTCAGTTCAGAGAAGTAGCGTTTATGTAGGACTGATGAGCTAACGGCTAGGCAAAGTGTTGGTTTGCTTGAATCAGCTCATGTCCCAATTTTTGCAGGAGTAGATTTCTCATTATTCCATAAACTCACACCTCTAATGTTAAATGGTCTTTGTCATGGAATTATGTTGTTTATGAGGAATTGTCATGTTTTTTTTACCTAGAATTCTGAGATAATTTTGTTCATGTGGAATCCTGTTATTTATTTAATTATTTATGTATTTATCAGGTTTTGAACTAGAGAATAAAACTAGCGGCAGCTAACGGGAACACGTTTATTCTAACACCAAAAGCTCTTTAAAGTAGCTGAAAAATTATTTGGAACTTTTTTAAAAAGTTTTTTTTTTCCATAAAAAAAACATTAGTGAAAAAACTCCAGACCATTGTAGTCGATCCCCGAGTCTATCTGCATTCACAGCTTTGTTGTATTGAAAGAGCCTAAATCAGTCGATCAGGAGTGACGGTGTAGCATGACACTGTAAAAAGTGTGTAAGCTAACAGGAAGTGACATCACTGTTTTCTTCTCAGGCTCCGTCGCTCTGGCTGTGATCCTGGCGGTGGCCATCTTGGCTGTGTTGGCCATCCTGGGTTACTGCTTACTGCGAAAACGCAGGAATCGTTCCAGTAGCGCCGTCACCACTCGCTCCGCCCACACGCAGCTGGCGGAGCAGGACACGCTGGTGTACAACAGCACCACCAAACCTCTGTGATGTCATCTCTGCAGCTACACACACCGTTACCACGGCGATCTGCATCAGCTGCCATTTTTGTTTATATTTTGTCTTTAAATATTTCAATTAATACGTTCTTTTTCTCCCTGCTGTTTTTACTGACCGACTTATTCAGGTTAGGAGTTTAGAGCTGGTTTTGGTCACGTAGTTTGAGTCTTTGATCACGTTGATTGAAATCCGTTCCTGGATTATACCAAGTACCAGATTATACCAAGTACCAGATTATACCAAGTACCAGATTATACCAAGTACCAGATTATACCAGCTGTTTCTGTTTTTATCTGTTCTGGAAACATTTTCAGTGTTTGGGTCTCAGGTTTTTTGCACTTTGTGTCTGTAAATATAAAGTCAAACATGTTTTAATAAACTCTGTAGTTTGTACGTTTTAATGTAAATGTGAATAAATCATTGCTGAGTTTTCTCTGTTTTCTCAACAAGCTCAAATGTTTAATAAAGACTTCATGATGTCAAACCAGCAGAAAAGATTTTCAATAAAGCAGAAAGACTCAAATCTGTGGCTAAAATCTATATTATTACATTTTTCACAAAAGTAACAAAACTTGTCCTTTCTGGGTCAGAAGCTTCTGGTGGTGTTGTGCAGTTCTTATCCAACTGTTTTCGTGGGTTTTTTGCTCCGACAGGTCGAGACTCGTCTCCCATCATCACATGTGCTCGTGTTGCTCAACTGTTTGCTTCAGTTCAACCCAGAGTCATCTGATCTGAACTTCTGAAGCACCCACACAAGTTTCTGTTTTTATTTACTTTCTGTTTTAGATTGACCCTAAACATGTTGCTGAGCCAGCTGGAATGTTCCCTTCAAAACACCTAAAACATTAAAAGTCTGGTCGTTGCACATTTTAGGAACGCCTCCTCTCGGAGCAGGATGAGTCATTAATTACTTTGTGAAGAAAAAAAGCAGTTGGAGCTACCTATGTATTGCTGGACCATTAACTTCAGATTTAAAAAAATCAAAGAAACATTGAAATAATGTCTTCAAGACAACAAACCCATAGTTATAGGAGTCTATTTTATTGTTACAGCTAAAATAAAGTTCCGGTGTGCAGCTATTGGAGAGCACAGATTATATCAAATGATTTAAAACGGGGACACAATGTAAAACAAACATTAAACACTTTAAATTGAAATATCGTTTTGAGACTGAGCTGGTGTGTGATAATGCTCTGCTGACCCCTGCTGGCCATCTGCGTGAACTGCAGTTTCTAACAGTCAAACTTTGATTTAAATGCAACTTTTAATTTTAGGACACAAGACATTTTCAGAGACACTAAAATGTTAAAATCTTATTTTCCGTTATTATTTCTTACGAAATCATCTAAAGTTAATGGATTTTCTCTCATATTAACTTTGTTTTTAAGTTTTTAGCCATTTCTTGTAGTTTTAACAGTTTTTGAACATTGCGCATGCGCAGTGCGTAGACGTGGTCTCAGGCGGACTGAGGAAACGGGAGTTTAGTCTGTGGTAAAACCGCAGCGGCAGTCGCAGGATTTACCTGAGCTCAGGTGAGTCCACACGCTCTTGTCCCGGTCCAGAGTCCCGGTGTGGGTGCGTGGCGTCGGTTCCGTTGGTCCGTTTGTGCCCGTCTGTCACCGCTAGAACCGTCTCCCCTGGGACACGGAAGTCAGCCCGACCCGCTTCACTTTCACTCCGAACTCTTCGTTACGAGTCCGAACCGAACCGAGCCGAGCCTTATGTTCGGCTTCAGGTCAACAAACTTCAGAGTTTAACTGAACCTCCGGGAGTTGGAAGTCGCTCCGGGGCGTGTAGGTGTGGTTGCTGAGCACAAGGATGCTTCAGCGCGAACCTCCGTTGGAAAAGTTGGTATTTAGGGAATTTGGTGTTTGTGTGGAAATTTGAGTTGCTTGTATAAAAATTGTAATTATTTTTGTGATCAGGCGGAATGCGTCTTTAATTCGGGAACCGTCCCAAACACAACCAGGCTCTAATTTCTTGTAAATTCCCACTTTTATATTAGTGTCTGAGCCGCTCGCTGCTGAAGTCCCGGATAGCAGCAGGCACCCAGAAGCAGCGAGAGGAGGACGAACTCTCGTGTTTTGATCAGTTTAGGCTGCTGTCTGCTAACGTTTATGGAGCCGAACCCAACTGGGTCCAAAGCAGTTTCAGAGGAACCATCGGAACCAGGTGTCGGCGTTTGCGTCACTGAAGAGAAACCTGATCATCTTAAAAGTGTCCGTTTAAAAACGAAGTTCGTCCAGCAAAGACAGAGCTGCAGCAGATGATTTAATCCAACAATAAAGCATGGAAACTTTATTGAATATTAATGATCACATGTGTAATCTGGGTGGATTCAAATAGTTTTATCTGCAGGAACTGGGAATTAACTGATTTTGACAGCCGTCGTTACCATGGGAACCGACCTTGAACAGGTTTTGCAGGAGGATACCTCACACCAGCCTGGTAGGATGTGACAGCAGATTAATGATCACAGCAGCATAGGCTGAAGACTCATCACTGGTTCTGATTTGGTAAATATGACAGATTTCTGTGCTCCCACTTGTGAGGAGACACAACTGGGATGGAGTTGAGCAGGACCAGCAGAGGAGATCACGAGTTTTTACTAAACAGATGATTGCAGCAGAAACACTTTGGTCTGTAAGGTCAGGATGGTTTTTCTCTGCTGTGTGGGAACCGTCTGGAGAAGAGGAAGCTCCTGGATCTGAGGAATGAATGGTTTTTACAGATAAAAACGGTTTAAATCTCCACAGGTAAACGTTAATAAACCCGTCAGTGAACGCAGCTCGGTGCTGCGAGTCGTCTCCGAGGTCGCCGGTCCAGTTCTTCGTCCTCGTCTCGCTGCCTGCTCAGGGTTAGGGCTGTGTTTTGCCTTCATCATCACACTGCAGACGCAGCAGGAGCTGATCACATGACCTGCTTTACCTGCAGATTCTCACCGGTGCTGCTGTTTATGCTGGAGACGCCTCCTGATTGTTTACACTGTCTTCTGTTCTCCTTCAGGTCCTCATACGACCCAGTCTGTGTGTTTATGGGAGACGGGTGATGCCTGAAGGATCTCGTAGCTCCGCCTCCCACGGCCCCATGGGTGAAGGTAAGAAACGCCTCCTCTTCATCGTTATTCTGGGGGATGTTGAGCTCATAAACACGTTTTATTCTTATGTAAATCTTTATTTTACGTTTGCAGACGTTTGAATTTTTGAGGCTCGTTGACCTCACCGGGTCACTAACATTCACTCTGGAACCATTCATGAATCATTCACACGTTTAACTTCCTGTTTCTTACTGGAACCAGTAAAGGAAACCGCTTTAGTCAAACATCTCAGGACCCATCTACAGCCGATTAACTTTAGAGTTCAAGATGGCCGCCACAGCCATCAGTGTGTTCGTGCGGCAGAAAGAACGTTTGGACCCTGATCAGATCTGAAAATGTCTCGGTGTTGGTGAGTGAGACGAGGTGTGAGATCCTCCTGAGATCTCCGCATGTCGGTTCCGCTCACGCAGAAATAACAGAACCTAGTTCTGGGTCTGGATCTGGAGGCTCCAGGTCTGAAGGTTCCTCCATGTTGGCTCCAGGGTCCTGCAGGACCAGCTGATCACAGATCAGGCTTTGTTGCCGTGCGTGGATGAGGCCGGTCTTTCTTCTCGTTGGTGGAGGGAACCGGCTGCGCTCACATCTGTCTGAGCTGTCTTCAGGACAAAGAGCGAGTGTTCTGCTGCTGGCTGGAGCTGACGTCACGCTGCTGGGCTACAGGTGTGGGAGGAGTCTGCAGGTGTGGCGTCTGAAACCAGACCAGAGTCCAGGTTTAGGTTCAGAACCAGGTGCCACGATCCTCTGTATGAGTGAGGAGGCAGTCCTGTTGTGTTGAGTTTAGTAGGCGGTGCCTCGTTCTGAGCCTAATTGGATTAGGCCCCGCCCCCCGTGTCAGGGCAGCAGGTGGATTTTGTGAGACTGAACAGACCTGGAGTGGCTCGGATCCAAACAGTCCTGGTTCTGGTTTCGTTGTGACTCATCCTTTAAGGTAGGTTCTGGTTTTCCTGGTTCTGCTCAGAATCCAGGAGTTTTCTGAAGCTGCTGCAGGTGTTGGTGCTGTAGAGAGCGGGTCAGCTGGTTCTGATCCGGCAGGAGACATATGGATCCAGCTTCAGAGACCGGCTCAGCTGGTTCTGATCCGGCAGGAGACATATGGATCCAGCTTCAGAGACCGGCTCAGCTGGTTCTGATCCGGCAGGAGACATATGGATCCAGCTTCAGAGACCGGCTCAGCTGGTTCTGTTCTGGATGGTAAAGTGACCTGTAACTGAACATGTTCCTGATTATTGCGTATTGATTCTCTGTGTACATGAAGCTGATCTCAGGTCACATGACCCTTAATCGCCATGGGAACCAGCTGACGGTGATTGTTATATAATTGTGGTGCTGTGATGTCACTCAGGCCTTCTCCTCATCACAGTAAACCGACAGGATGATGTCAGATCTTTCTACCGCATCGTTTTTATTTACTTTAGAGCTGCGAGACATAGATTACATCATCATCATCATTATTATGGAATATCGCCATGACGATATCAGTCACCATAAAACCCCACACGTTCTGTTTTCTAATGCCCTCCATGTATTTAGGGGGGTTGATTATGGAGTATATGTTTGTTGTGTAATTTGTCTTTGAGATTTATTAGGATATTTTTCGTTAAACCCACTTCAGTCGGGTTTTCCAGGGTCAGAAGCTAAAAGTTTGTGAACCCCGGATTCGGAGTAACTGGAAAACAAATTTAGAAACAACAGCTTTTAGCGTTTGTTGATGTTTTGATGGCAGAAGCAGCAGTAGCCCTAACTGTCCATCCATTATGATGGTTGTAGGGATAATCAACCAGTGAAAACCAGACATGAGGAATATTTATATTAAACACAAGTTCAGTAAAAATTCTCTGGTGATATTTTACGATAAAAACATTCATCTGGTCATGAATCGATTTTATCATTTCCACAGGAGACTGTTAACTATAGAAGCCCGTTTGAACCGGTGGTGGTTTTTACACCAGTAAACTACAACAGAATTCCATCCAAATAAACAAAATTCCATGTATATAATGGAATTCCATGAGAATTACCACAGAATTCCACATGAAAAACAGAATTCCTTACGTATGTGTAGATTATTAGTAGTCTTTTTCAGTTGACTCATTCACTGCCATTGACGACTTTAGTCATCATTTGCATTTTTTACGGGGTGGGCGTTGGAGCGAGCCCCCGCACCGTGACAACAAATGCTTCTGCAGCAGCGCTTGGGCACCAGATTGTGAAAGAACGGATAACGCTAGAAATACGGTGATTCTTCCTGATGTAAGAAGTGAGTCTACTCTTTCTGTTGGTAGTTTTGGCGTTTACATGATCATAGAGCACAATGTTCTGTGACTCTTCAAAAAACAGTAAAAACGCTGGCAGCCAGGGGCTTTCTGATCAGAAAACGGCTGGCAGTGAATGAGTTAACACTTTAAACATTCACAGAATTCCTTGTAAAGGGCTGCGGAATTCCATGTAGCATTCCTGTAATGCGGAGGTGATGACGATGTACATATTTGTTTAATAACATCTGAGGAACCGCAGTGAACTTTAGAACACGGGAGCTGGTTTCTGACATCAGAAGCGCCCTTGTCTTGGCTGCTCTCAGCCTAGCCGTTAGCTCATCAGTCCTGAAGGACATAAAAGCAGTTTCTCCAAACTGAGGCTGTTCAGGAAGCCGTCCTCGACGGGTTAGGAGGTGAAGTGATGCTGTACTCGAGTACTTCGTTTTTTTACAGCCCTGCTGTGTTTGCAGATCCGTCACGTGTTCCGTGTTGGCTCACGTGTGCCGACACTCCGTGTGCCCGTTTGTTCGGATCAGCTGATGGAGGCTGATTAGTCCACTCAGGTTGTTGTGGGTGTTGATGTGTCCAAGTTGGTTCTGCCTGCAGGATTAAGTCACAGCTTCATCCTCATTAGTCAGATTAAACACACACACACACACACACACACGGACATTACTGACTCTCAGTGAAAATGTTGATTTAGTCTCCTACAGCTTTTCTGTATCAGAGGTCTTATTCTGACGACCACAGCCTTTGCTCTAAATCTGCTCTCAGATCAGTTCCTGCTGCTGGGAAACCAGGGGTTAATGTTCTCGGAGCACGCCGTCCGAGGCACGAAGGAACTCCGAGGCTCCTCTCTGATAATCCCCTCCCTCCCCCTCCCAGGAGGAGGTGACTCTCTCCTTCTGCTACCTGTGACTCACCTGCTGATCCTAAATCAGCCCAAACCAGCAGGAAATGGTTATGAACGTATGAGCTGATGCGTCTGAGTCGTGTCTGGTCGGGCTGCAGTCACAAACACACGGGTTGTGTAATGGGAGACGTTGGGACACGCCTGAAGCGTGTTAACACACCTGTGGAGAGCAGGATGGAGGTCAGTCAGCTGATCAGAAATCAGCAGAGAAGACAGGAACGTAAACTCAACAAGTTCACACAGATCATCAGTCAGGTGTGGTTGCTGGTTCTAATCTGCTCCTGGCCTGCTCTAAAGAACAACATCTGTCTGTAAAATCTCAGACTGCAACATTTGACTTTAGTTTCATCTGTTTTAGCTCGTTTTTATCATTAACAAGCTCTTATGCCTTCTCTTAGGCCCCGCCCACTCCACTCAGGTGTTTTCTGATGCGTTTGCACATCCTGTCAGACGGAGTTAAAAACAGAAGCCACTATTTACTCTGCTCCTTTAGTTTGGCTCTGGTACACCTCTACCCTGGGCTGAGATGGTGGATGACTGTGAGGAGATTGTAAACGGTGTCGAGAAGGAGCAGAAGTTGTTGTTAGGGCTGTGGAACAGAAGTTTTTCCTGTTTCTGTAGTCAGATGCGCCAAACGATTCCTGCAAGTTTCAGCTTCATATGCTCATGTGTACGTGTGTGTGTGTGTGCTCTATGACCTGAGCAGGTGGTCCATCAGGCCCCACCCACCCAGCAGATGGTCCATTATGACCCAACCTGCTCCAGATGTTATATATACACTGTTTTTATGAGTATAGGAACCAGGTCCTCCAGAGGTTGTTCTGTAGCTCGTTGCTCCAACTTCCTGGAATATGAATCCATCAGGATACGAACCGAGACGGTCGGGACTAAACCCATTTCAAGTGAACTCGGGTCCAACCACATCCAGAATCAGGATTTTTATGATTCAGTCATGAATCTGATCCCAAACAAAGATGAGTAAAGAGCTGAATGTTTAGAACATCTAATGAAGAACATTTATGCCTGTTTTGTGTGTCTGGAAGCCCCGCCCCCTCACCTGCACACATCAAACAGCAAATTACAGCTAAAATAATAATGATTTAACTACGTGAATCAACAGGATCTAACATCTGGAGACAGTTTTCATCAGGATGATGTCCTGTTTGTTTACGTGAAAGGGGCGGGGCTTAAAACACACACTGCAGCCAGCCACTGGGGGGCGTGTATTTTGATGGTGGCTGAAGTTCTCACCACCGGTCGGCTCGGGGGTCGGTTTCAGTGTTTTTATCGGAATAATGTGGAAAACCAACCTGGGAATGGTGTCGGTGGGATCTTTATGGTTTTTACTGATAAAAGTTTCGTTGTCGTGTTTCAGCTGTTCTGAACGTAAAACCGGCGTTTGTTTACATGATATTGTACCTGACGGAGCTCAGGCGTCTGTTTGTGCAGCAGCGTTTGTGTGGAGATCATCTGGTTGAGCAGGATCAAATCAAACTCTGTAAAACGATTGGATTTCCTGAAGTGGGAATCCGTAGTCTCCGAAACAGGAATCTTTTGGACGCTGAAGCTCCTGCAGGAACGGGATGTAAGAACCTTTTTCTGTTGCGTCATGACAACATGTCGGTGTTAAAGAGCTTCCTTGTGTCTGCAGAACAGTGGTCTGTTATCCTGCAGCGTAGCTCCGCCCCCCTGAGACACTCTGTGACAAAAACAAACAAACCCCCAACAGCAGAGACGGACGATGAAGCGCTGCTCTCAGATCAGCTCAGATCGAGCTTCCCTCCTCTTCATCACATAACACTGATCTTCATCATGACATCAATCAATCAATCAAATTTTATTTATATAGCGCCTTCCACTGCCTTTACAGAAGCCCAAGGCGCTGAACAAAACATGAAACAACAAGAGCAAAAGACAGTAGGACAGATTATAACTGCATAAAAAGTGACTAAAATAACAAAACAGATACGATAAAATAGAAAATAAAACAGTAAAATTATAAAAATCCATATTGCATAAAAGCCAAACGATAAAAGTGAGTCTTCAAACAACTCTTAAAGACAAGTGGGAGCTCATTCCACAGTGTAGGAGCCAGGACCGAAAAGGCCCTATCACCTCTTGTTCTCAGCCTTGTTCATGGGACGACAAGCAATTCCTGGTCAGCTGAGCGAAGAGAGCGCACAGGGGCATGCATCTGAAGCAACCCAGCCAGATATGGTGGAGCACCACCATGAAGGGACCGGTAGACAAACAACAAAACCTTAAACTTAGCCCAGCAATCCACAGGGAGCCAGTGTAGGGAAGCCAGGACAGGAGTAATGTGTGTGTTTTTTTTTCGAGCCAGTCAGAAATCTAGCTGCCGAGTTCTGAACCAACTGCAACCGCTTCAGTGCTGCCTGACTCAGCCCGACATACAGTGAATTGCAGTAATCAAGCCGCGATAAAACAAATGCATGCAGAACAGACTCGAGATGCGCCCTAGACAACATAGGCTTGATTTTTGCCAGACGGCGCAAATGAAAAAAACAGGTTCTTACTACCTGGTTTATATGGGTTTCAAATTTAAGATTGCAGTCAATTACAACTCCGAGACTTCTGACAGAAGATTTCAAGTAGGGTGTCAATGCATCCAAATCGGGGGCAGAGCTTACACAGCCCTTGCTAGAAGGGAGGAATGTAAGAAGCTCGGTCTTGCTCTCATTAACATGGAGAAAGTTTGCTGCTAGCCACAACTTCACCTCATCCAGACAAACCTGGAGTTTCTTAATAGAACCACCCATCTCAGGAGTCAGGGGAAAATAAATCTGGCAGTCATCTGCATATAAATGAAATTTAATGCCATGATTGCGCAGGATTACGCCCAGTGGTAGCAAGTAAAGGGCGAAGAGTAGCGGCCCCAGGACTGAACCCTGAGGTACCCCCCAGCGCAGGTCCTCCCAGGGGGACACAGAATTGGCCACCATCACACAAAACCTCCTTCCCTGGAGGTATGACTTTAGCCATTGAAGAGCTGACCCCGTAATCCCTACCCAGCGTTCCAGTCGATCCAGTAGAACGTTATGGTCGACTGTGTCAAAAGCTGCTGTCAAGTCCAGTAACAGCAGCACCACAGCAGTACCCCGATCCAAAGACATATAAATGTCATTCATCACCATCAATAGTGCAGACTCAGTGCTATGTCCAGCCCTAAATCCAGACTGAAATGTCTCAAACATGTTAAAATCATCTAAAAATGAGATCAGCTGTTGGTAAACAACCTTCTCCAATAATTTAGAGATAAAAGGCAGTTTGGAGATAGGCCTGTAATTTGCCAGGATAGACGTGTCAGAGCCTGACTTCTTCAGTATTGGCTGGACCACTGCTGCTTTTAGAGATGATGGAACTTGACATGAGGACAGGCTACTATTTATAATGGTTAATATAAATTGGCCCAATGAGGAAAATGCCTCTTTCCAGAGACAGGGGGGCAAAACATCAAAAGGAGAGCCAGTCGGCTTTTGTTGAGAGACAAGCCTACCCAGCTCAACAAGAGATAACTGGTTAAAAGAGGCCAGTGCAGCAGAAGGTGTGGTCATTAATGCAGAATCAGGATAGGAGCCTGACATTGATGATCTGATGATTGATATCTTGTCAACAAAGAACTTGTGAAACTCATTACAATCACCAGCAACAGTAGGGGTTAGACCAGACTCTTGATATTCACATCATCACAGGCTTTCAGAGAGGAGAGCAGTTCCTGGTGAACACAGAGATGCTTTTATTGTGAAAGGACACGTTCTCCAGGGTTCTTTGGCTCTGTAAACCCAGAGGTTCTCCTGACCTTTATGGGTCATTAATGTCAGCGCCGCACCTGTCCTGCTGAGTTCAGAGCTTCCTGTAGGTCAGACAGGAAGTCAGGTCAAAGGTCAACAGCAGCAGGGAAGAGAGGGGGGGCTTATTTTTCTGACTGAACACACCTTCATCAGGCTTCCCTCACCTGTAGGTGTGTATTTTTGTTTGGTGCGCGCGGGCGTCTGTACCCTGAGTTTGTCCTGAAGGTAACGATGCAAACGGAAGAGAAACGAGCTCCCTGGTGAAAAAGTGAGGAGGTTTTAACGAGGTTAAAAGGCCGTTAAGCTCAGGTGTTTTTGTGTCGGAGGGATTAAAAATCCCAGAGACGCTTTAATCCCGGTGACCTTCCAGGATGCAGGACTTTAGTTTTTTTTTATGAAAATTGCTTTTAACCTTCCTGTGACAGCGGATTCTGGTACTGTTTGATTATTGTCACACCTTTAAGTTGTTTTTAACGAGTTAATTTACTTTTTCTTATTTTAATCTCCTAGTTTTCCTGAAGAAAGCCTGGTTTTTACGTTTCTGAGGCCGTTTTGACCTCATACCTCTGTGAGGTTGACACAAAAGCTCTGGAGGTAAAAGAGGAAGCACCGAAGCAGCGAACAATAACCAGGTTCCCTCCAGGTGGAAATAAAAGTCACTTCCTGTTTGCTCCCAGATCCATCCTCCTGGTGTTCCAAACACCGACCTGCAGCTGCATGGAAACATTCACCCAGGAGCAAAGTTACCACGTTCAGCCTCTAAACCTTCTTTCTCTGACGAATACATGTAAACCTTTAGATTAAGGGTGTGTTTGTTTAAGTTGTGAGTTCTGATGGGAGCTCTGGGTGTTCAGCAGGATGAGGAGGAAACCCAGGAACCTCCTGGTGGAGCTCAGACCTCCTGACCTCCAGCCAGCTGAGCTGCTTCTCTGTTTGGGGAGATAAATAAATAGCAACATTCTTTATATGGGAAGCATAAATTCTTTCTGCTGAAACCACGTGAACGTTAGATCAGACTCTTCTGTAAATGTTTAGCCGGCGTTCCTCCTCCAGCACCTCCTCCTCTGATCCCTCCTCCCATAACTCCCCCTCCTATCCTCTCAGTGTGTTTAGTCTCTGAACACGTGGGGCGTTCAGGTGCAGTCTGTGACCGAGTGGAGGAGTATTGGGGAGCAGATGGGGTACCAGAGGAGCTTGTGGCGCGGCCTGATGGGAGGAGGAGGTGTCGCTGTGGTAAGGTGTTCATGTTCAGACGAGGAGGTGAGGATCTCCTTCAGGAGCGACGACCGGCGGCTCCGGTGGGCGTTCGCACGCCGCTGGTTGGGTGAGTTTCTGCAGAGGCTACAGGGTTCTGGTTCTGGTCGGTCTAACGGTCCGCGGCGTGTTTGAATGTAAACGCTGAGTCCTTATCAGGATCATAAACTCCCTCCCTTCCTGCTGGGTCAGGGAACGCCCCTCGGTCTGGCAGGAAGCCCGGCAGCTAACGGATCGCAGATCCTTTGAATCTGTTTTCATTCAAACCCACTCTTCCTCTTCCTCCTCCTGCTCCTCCTCCTCCCACAGGAAGCCCAGACTCTCCTGCTGTCGCTCAGACTAAAGTCCACCAACAGCTGGAGTTTTCTCACCAGCTGCTCTCTGATCCGTTTGGACCCGGACGGTGTTCCTGGGATGATCCCGGTGTTCAGCTGGACTCCTCTAACCGGCTTTTCCGCCCAGAACCGAACCCACAGCCTGGTGGACGTCTCCGTCTAGTTTGTCTTTGAGCTCTGGTGAAGGAGGAAGAGCAGCATCAGGATTAAAACACACAAAGTTCTGTTCTGTAAGAACTGGACCTGAAACGGGTCGAGTTCTCAGCTCAGAACCAGAATCACCTCTGTGGTGCTAGACCCGGCTCTGGCTCATCCCTTGAGTTATGGAGACTTTTCTCTGTCTGAATTTAAAAACGACCCTCGGGGTGATGTCACACATCCTGATCCACCTCCAGAAGCAGTCCCAGGATCCAAAACCTCTAAGGACCCAGAAGCAGGAGCAAGGTTTCTGGTTGGAGCCTGAGAACACAACACATGTCTGATGCAGGGGAACTGGACTCCAACGGACCTGTTCTGGTTCTGGTGGAGACCAGAACCACCTTCTCTAAACCCCTCAGACTGATCTCAGAGCAGCTGTCGTGTCTCGTCGGCGACGTTCTTCTGGTTCCTGAGCTCCCAGAGAAGGTTCTGGTTCTGGTTCTGACCAGCTCCCTAAACCTTAGGTTGTACTTGTTTAAATGACCTTGGTAATATTTGTCTTCAGGTGAGCTGACACCTGCAGGAGTGTGTTTTCTCTGTGTAAACAAGGTGTGATCATGTGACCACACACACACACCTGTTGGTAATCTTTGGGAACTACAAACTCCATTACCCATGATCCTCTGCTCCTGTAACTCAGACTGATGCTGTGATTGGGTCGTTTGTGTTGAAATGCATCATGGGAGGAAGAGTCCTCTGAATCTAAACTTCCTCCTCTCTGATGAAGTTTCTCTATATTGTCTTCAGTCTCACCTGTCCTAGTGTCCCGACAGGTGTGTTACTGGGTTAAACACCTGTAAATAACCTGGATGTCTCTGTATTTGTCTCAGGTGGACGTTGGGTGTCTCTGCTGCTCAGATTTTTATCTAAACCGTTAGAGGACTGGGGAACGTTCACCGGCACGACCTTTAACCCCTTTGATCAAGTGGAAATCGGCTCCTGCTCAGAGGGCGTCATGTTCCATTTGAGTTATTATTATTTTATTGAAATGAAATGTTACATTTTTAATGTAATTTAATGAAATAACTTTTAAATATGTATTTATTTCAGAAGCTGTCCCAAACAGCCACTGGTCAGCTGGTTTTAATCACAACATGGTCACCTGCTCTACGGTGGGATGTGATTTGTTGATTTGGGCGATGATGTCATCATCAGAGTTTTGATAAAACATGTTTGCCTTTAGAGCTCAAACGGGTGATTCTGATCAGAACCCAGAAGAATCAGAACCTCCGTGTGATTCAGGCTCTCCTCTGAACATCGAAAGTCTCTAAAGCTTCGCTGCTGATTCCTTCCTTCAGTAGGAGGTTTGAGTTCAAATCCTGGAAATGTAAATTCTAACTAGTTAACCTGATCCGTAACCCTCCTGGACCGGGTCACAGCAGGATCAGAGTCATCTCCATGTTTACTTGACTGAAAACGTTTAGAACCCCTTTTGGGTCGGGAGTGAGTCTCTAGTGGAGGAGTTTCCTGTCCTGGTATCTTCTTCCTGTAGTGATGGCCAGATGGAGGAGAGCTGGGCTGCTGGATCTGGGCTTGGTGTTTAATGGTGAAGAAGGAACTAAAGCTCCTAATCTCCATCTTCACTCCAAATGTCCCCAAGGGCCATGAGATGTGGACCAGGACTAAAAGAATGAGATCCTGGCTCCAATTGGCTGAAATGATCAGCTTTAGAGATAAGAGGAGGAGCTTAGAGTAGAGCTCCTCCTCCTCGTCGTAGAGAGTCGGCTGAGGTGGTTGGGATGCCTCCAGGTCGCCTCCTTCTGGAGGTTTTCCAGCCGTTTCCCACTGGGAGAGACACCAGAGCAGACTGGTGTTACTGGGGAGTACTGGGAGGTCTGGGCTTCCCTCCTGGACCTGGTGCCTCCATCACCCTCCAAGATCAGCAGGAAACAGATGGCACCTCATAAGTCCTGATCCATCCTTTAGTTTGGATTTTTTGCCTCCAAAGGAGCAAAACTTCCATGAGATCGTTTTAAAAGTGTCAAAATAAAAGTTCCGCTGGAGAAATCCTTTAGAACGGTTTTGATCTTTAATCACAAGAAGCTCTGGGTTGGATTTGGTTTATTTTACAGACGTTTAAATCACCTGAAACTTTGTCCAGCCTCCTTTTTTAGTTAAAAATCTCCTCAAAGTCACAGTTAAATACAACAAATACACAAACTGGTTTATGAATGACTATATGAAACTGTCTGTGTTGAACTCAGGATCTTTATTTCTCCGCCTGACGCTAAAAGAATGTTGAGACCAGACGTTGTAGCTTTGGTTCATTCCTGAAATGATGATGACCTAAAGGTGATTCACTAGAGGAGGCTGAGAACATTTCATCATCTGAGGTTTCAGACCATGTTTCATCATGAAGGTTAACATTTTTCCTGTTGTTATTCCTTTATTTTCTCATCAATAGCAACTAAACCAACTCCTGGAACACTAGTTTAACTTGAAGGATTTACAGAAACATCCAAAAGGAACGAAAAGATGTAACACTTTTGTGCTTTTATTGTGAAAGTTCTCACTCAGTTTGATAGTTGAAGCATGTCATTGATTACAGGACTTTTATTTTGAAAGGCAGCTGAAGGTCTGGATGAATTTTGCTTGTAATTCCCTGTTTGGCCTGGTAGGGGGCGGCGTTGTCCCGTGATAGGAATGCGTCAGCCTGTTTCTAATGACATCATTACCCCTCCTCTTCCTCAGAATCACCCCGCCTTTCCACCGCCTCCATCAGCAGCGATGAGCGAGCCACGCCCTCCGACTCCTCTGACCCGCCCCCATCGGGCCGGCGCCCAGCGAGCCTGATCTCCACGCAGTCGTCGGGCTACGGCTCCTCCAGAGATGACTCCGTCACCCCGCCTCAGCTCTCTGAATCCTCCAACACTGACCTGAACCAGAGCCTGAGCCCCACAGGGGGCGCTGCAGACACCCAGGGGTGGAGTCCCCAGCCTCCGCAGAAAGCTCGGAGCTTCGTTCACAACAAAAACAACAACAACAAAGCGTGTGACGTGAACCAAGCCTCGAGTCGCCGGCAGCAGGCGTTGCCCTTCATCAGGGCCAGCATGGCGCCCAACCCCCAGCTGACCTACCTGGACCGGGTCGTCATGGAGATCATCGAGACCGAGAGGATGTACGTCAGAGACCTGCGGATGATCGTAGAGGTAAGTCTGGAGGCGTACAGCCATAGGAGTTAAGACCTGTCCCTTCAGAGGGACGTGGACTCAGAGACCCGGTTAACGGGGACGGAGGTGGAGGACAGCTGCTGATGTTGGCGGTCCGTCCTCACAGACTATAATTAACAGGTAAAGACGGATTACCTGCTTATGTAACCCAACACCTGAGATCTGAACCCAGAACACAACCCCGACCTTCAGCTGGGTCAGAGTCCAAATCCCTCACCCGGACCGGAGAAGACCTGGTCCCAGAACCCAGAGAACTTTAAACAAAAACTTTAATAACGGTTACAAAACTAAAACTCACGTTTTACAAATTAAAATTTATGAAATAATAAAACCTTTTATTATATATTAATAATAATAATAATAATAATAATGAATCTTATGAAAAATAATAAATAAAAATGTTTGATCCTGAAGGGAAAATAAAGTATGAAGGTCGTCTCTGATAAAGAAATGTAGTTTATTATAATGAATGATTGAGTAAAGTAAAATATAAATGTTTATTAGGCAGAAGTAATCAGATTACAGAAATATTGATTCAGACTGCCCCCTTCTGGAGGAATGGAAGCGTTACACATCAGAGCTGGTTTGTACTTTAGAGTCAAACATAAATAATTATTGTTTAGTTGAAGTTAGTCCTCTGCTATGTCCCACGATAACCTAAAAACCAAACAGGAAGTGGTGTTCTGCGTGTAAAACGGTCCAAGTGAGACATAATCACAGAATCCCTCGTCTTCCTCCTGCAGGACTACCTGGCTCACATCATCGATCAGGCCGATCTGTCCATCCACCCTGAGCAGGTCTGCGCTCTTTTTGGAAACATCGAAGACATTTATGAATTCAACAGGTGAGAAATGATCAATGACTAATAATAACAACGAGATGTCACAGAGACCGTTGTCATGGTAACGGTGTTTCCTGCCCACAGCGAGCTGCTGCAGGACCTGGACATGTGTGACAACAACCCCGTCGCCGTGGCCAGGTGTTTTGTGATGAAGGTGAGGCGTGCCTGAAGTTCTGACGGCTGTAATGTTTGATGATGTCATCACAGGGCCAAAAAATCTTTTACGATTTGACGCCATGTTTCTGTTTCAGAGTGACTACTTTGACATCTACACACAGTACTGCACCAACTACCCAAAGTAGGTCCTGATGGGTTACAGAAGAGAGCACCGGTTCACTGCTCTGCATGCCTGGTTTCCACTTGTTCACACCTGGTTTCCACTTGTTCACACCTGGTTTCCACTTGTTCACACCTGGTTTCCACTTGTTCACACCTGGTTTCCACTTGTTCACACCTGGTTTCCGCTATCTCACACCTGTTTTACACTTAATCACAATCGGTCTCTACTTGTTCACATCTATTTTTCTGTCACACCTACATCCCCCTACCTTACCTTTCATACCAGTTGTTTGTTTTATTTAAGCTGTTGTTTATACATATTAACACATTTCCTACCTTCTACAGCTGTTAATTTCTTCCACACCTGTTCGTTTTCCCACCTGTTGCAGCTCGGTCGCAGCACTAACGGACTGCATGAGGGATAAATCTCTGGCCAAGTTTTTCCGTGACCGTCAGGCGTCCTTGAAGTGTTCGCTGCCTCTGGGTTCATACCTGCTGAAACCTGTTCAGAGGATTCTTAAATATCACCTGCTGCTCCAGGTACCGCACCTGCATCTTGACACCTGAAATAAAAGATTACAAATAGGATAAAAATACTTTTGTTATCAAGAGTTAATTATATTCTATATTTCTGAACTTCCTGTTTCCTTTAAAATTGTTTTAAAAGCAAATTCAAATGTTTCCTTCATTGTTATTAAGTTGAGTTTAAATCTGCATAAAAACAAACATGTCACACCTGATCAACATTCCTGCTGTTTGTTGCTGCCACGTCCAGGAGATCGCGAAGCACTTTGACCCAGAGGAGGAGGGATACGAGGTGGTGGAGGAGGCCATCTACACCATGACGGGGGTGGCCTGGTACATCAACGACATGAAGAGGAAACACGAGCACGCCGTCAGACTGCAGGTGAACACCACCACGCTGGGTTCCACCAGCTGGTCCACTAACCTTCTGAACTGGTGAAAACAGCAGGAAGCTCAGAACCAACCAGCTGATAACAGCAGAATCAAGTGGGATTTGTTTTTTAGCCCTTCTGCTGAACTTAAACTTAACTCGAATGAAATTCATTTGGTTAGCCTCGTAAAAACTGAAGAACCTTTAAAAAAGCCAAAGGGAACACCTTGAGTCGAGCTCACCTGTAGGCCAAATAACAGCCAGAATCGTTTTAACCAGGAGGTCCAGTCGTTGCTGCTGAACTGGAAAGGTCCGGACCTCACCACCTACGGAGAGCTGGTTCTAGAAGGAACCTTCAAAGTCCATCGGGCCAAAAACGAGAGAACGCTCTTCCTGTTTGACCGCATGCTGCTGATCACCAAACGCCGTGGAGAGCACTACGTCTACAAGACGCACATCTCCGTGAGTAAACAAACAAACCAACATGGCTCCACCAGCAGCTGGTGTTTAGGTTCTCTCTGTTCTTCCAGTGCTCCACCCTGATGCTGCTTGAGAGCTCCAAAGATGCTCTGGTCTTCAGCGTGACTCACTACAAACACCCCAAACAGCCTCAGACGTTCCAGGTGAGATTAAAGCCTGGAGGTCCAGACAGGAAGTCAGTGGGAATAAAAACATGTTTTTCTTTTTCAGGACTCAAGCAGGTAAAGGTGTTTGTCATTTAGAATGCACGGCAGGATTACTTTGTTTTTGGGACTGTTTGGAGCTGAAATTAAATTTGACCATTTGCACGATTGGACATTTTAAAAAATCCGGTTTGACTTGTTTTTGTATTTCAGGCAAAGACGGTGGAGGAGAAGAAGCTTTGGGCTCATCACATCAAACGCCTCATCCTGGAAAACCACCACGCCGTCATCCCTCAGAAGGTATGATCACCTGTCCAACACTCACGCCTGTACAACACATACACACCTGTAACACTGACACCTGTAACACAAACACACATACACACCTGTAACACTGACACCTGTAACACAAACACACATACACACCTGTAACACTGACACCTGTAACACAAACACACAGGCACACCTGTAACACAAACACACAGGCACACCTGTAACACAAACACACATACACACCTGTAACACAAACACACACCTGTAATACAGACACACACACACCTGTAACACAAACACACACCTGTATCACACACACACCTGTATCACACACACACACCTGTATCACACACACACACCTGTATCACACACACACACCTGTATCACACACACACCTGTATCACACACACACACCTGTAACATACACACCTGTAACACAGGCACACCTGTAACACACACACACCTGTAACACACACGCACCTGTAACACACATGCACACACACACCTGTATCACACACACACCTGTAACACACACACACACCTGTATCACACACACACCTGTAACACACACACACACCTGTATCACACACACACCTGTAACACACACACACACCTGTAACACACACACCTGTAACACAAACACACATACACACCTGTAACACTGACACCTGTAACACAAACACACAGGCACACCTGTAACACAAACACACAGACACACCTGTAACACAAACACACACCTGTATCACACACACACCTGTATCACACACACACACCTGTATCACACACACACACCTGTATCACACACACACCTGTAACACACACTCACACACACACACAGGTAACACACACACACACACCTGTATCACAGACACACACATGCACACCTGTAACACAAACACACAGGCACACCTGTAACACAAACACACATGCACACCTGTAACACTGACACCTGTAACACAAACACACATACACACCTGTATCACACACACACACACCTGTAACACACACACACCTGTAACACCCACACACACACACACACCTGTAACACACACACACACACCTGTATCACAGACACACACATGCACACCTGTAACACACACACACAGGCACACCTGTAACACAAACACACAGGCACACCTGTAACACAAACACACAGGCACACCTGTAACACTGACACCTGTAACACAAACACACAGGCACACCTGTAACACAAACACACAGGCACACCTGTAACACTGACACCTGTAACACAAACACACATACACACCTGTAACACTGACACCTGTAACACAAACACACAGGCACACCTGTAACACAAACACACAGGCACACCTGTAACACAAACACACATACACACCTGTAACACAAACACACACCTGTAATACAGACACACACACACCTGTAACACAAACACACACCTGTATCACACACACACCTGTATCACACACACACACCTATATCACACACACACACCTATATCACACACACACCTGTATCACACACACACCTGTAACACACACACACACCTGTATCACACACACACCTGTAACACACACACACACCTGTAACATACACACCTGTAACACAGGCACACCTGTAACACACACACACCTGTAACACACACGCACCTGTAACACACATGCACACACACACCTGTAACACACGCGCCTGTAACACACATGCACACACACACCTGTAACACACACGCACACACACACACCTGTAACACACACACACACACCTGTATCACAGACACACACATGCACACCTGTAACACACACACACCAGTAACACACACACACACCCCTGTATCACAGACACACACATGCACACCTGTAACACACACACCCCTGTAACACAGACACACACACACACACCTGTAACACACACAAACCTGTAACACACACAAACACCTGTAAGAACTCCGCTAACAGAAGCTACTTGCTGTGTTTCAGGCTAAAGACGCCATCATGGAGATGGATTCTAAGTGTGAGACCTGCTCTCCTGCTTCAGCTCTTTGTTGATGTTGGTTGAAGGTCAGAAGGTCATCATGTTGTTGTTTACCTGCAGACTTTCCCAGGTACCGGTACAGTCCTGAACACATAAAGAAACCGCTGTCGGACGAGCTTCCACGTGATGCCCGTCAGGGCCGCAGACAGTCAGGTAATCACACCTGTTCATCGATCATCACTGATCACCTGCTGTTCAGGTGTGACCGCTTCTGTTTCCCTCAACAGAACCAACCAAGCAGATGCTGAAGAGCAGCAAAGGTAACCTGGTGCTTCATGACATCACTGGTGACATCACTGTTGATGTGTGGGATTAAATATTCATAAAAAATGGTGAAATAATGAATATCACTGGTTTGGTTTACCTGGAGGAGGCGGGGCTTCTTTCCAGGAGGTGTGGCCTAACCAAAGAAGCTAAAATAAGCTGTTTTATTGTTTTAGTTGTTGATTTAATCTTTGAAATGTTGTGAGATTCTCTGATTGTGTCTAACACTTGTCTCACTGTTTCTAACCAATCACCTCGTCCCGCTCTTCTTCTGCTGCTGCTGCTGCGTCTCCAGCTGAGCTCCCGGCGCCTCCAGAGGTAAGACCTGACCTAACGCTCACGTCTGTGATTAGACAGGTGTACGTAGCAGCATTTCAGTGGTAGACAGATCCAGGATGAGCCGTTTGTGGCGTCCCGCAGCGCCCGGACGGGGACGGAGCGTCTCCGCTGCAGCTGGCCGTCAGCAGCGGCAGCCTGGGGGAGTCCGACACGGACCGGCTGGAGGAGGAGCTCAGCAGCCGGGGCGGCTCACTGGAGCGACTGATGTGCAGCGAGGAGGAGGTGGAGGAAGAGGCGGGGCATCTGGATGAGTTTCTGCTGCAGGACGAGCAGGTAGAGGACTTTGCCAGCTCGGTGCTGGCCGCCATCTCCTGCTGGCACTACACAGTCCAGGCCTTCCTTTCCTCTGCGGGGACGGTGAGGCTTTCCTCTGCCAGCCCGGTCCCCCGGCGCTCCCGGCTCCCAGCTGCAGCCTAACACCGGATAACGCCGCCGCTCCGACACGCTCAGTAACCGCTGCATGGGTTTGATGTGTGGGACTAACATGTTGGGGCTCAGCAGGGTGAACACATGATGTTGGTTGAATGAAGGAACAGGAGGTTCTGATCCAGAGGTGACATGAACGTATAAATCACACTTACCTGCGTCTAGAGCAGTCATGAGCTTTTCTAGCACAGATGCACTGATTCTGGCTTTTGGGCCCGATTCCATTGTTCAGTTCTTCTACGGCTCCGACCCGCCGGCTTCATCCCAAATAACGACGACAAACAAAAATCACGTTTCTAAACCTTTAGTGGTGCGTTTACTGACCAGGCCTTATGGAGGATGTTTGACTGTGTTCATGAACATCTGGTTATGTAGTCGTAGATCAGTCACACAACACATTTGGTGCTGTTACAGCCCGTGGCTGCTTTGTGTTGTATTTTAAACGCTCCTCTGTTTTCCTGAGTGTGTGAGAGAAGAGCACATGCAGCAGCTTTTGAGTTTTGTAAATAAAACGTCTTATCATGCTTTTAACATCTGGACATGCCTCCTTTTATTGTTACCCAGACCACCTAGACGGTCTGCTATGTAACAGGTGCATCTCTGTTTTTTTATCCATCCCATAAAAACCTGTTCCTACACCCTAACCCTATCTAATAACTCATGTCCTGGGTTATCTTTTATCCCTCCAGCTCTGACCTCGGCGCTGCTGGGCCTGAACATGGCTGAGAGGAGTTGCTGCTTCCTGTTGTGTTTTTGATGGTTTTGATTTGTTTGGTGCTGTGAAGCTGCTTGTGGATTTCCTCTCAGCTCTAGTTTACATCTACCTGGTTTCTGTCTGTAATAAAGGGACATTTCACTCAACAGAGCAGAGTTTTTCTGCCCCGTAAAACAGATCAGTTGTTTACTTTTTTAAATTATGCAAACCAATCTGCTTGTGTTTGATTTGAGATGTTTTTATTTTCATTAAAGGATGTACAGAGAGGCGGGATCTCCTCAGGCAAAGGCAACGATCTGAATGGATCAGAACCAACACCTGAGCAGGTAAACGACACGTTTGAGTCTCTCATGTAGTTTATTCTAATCCATTCACTGATGTTTACTCAACATAAATGTTTCCTTGGAGGTTTTGTTTGTGACTGTAAGGATCCCAGACCACGATCCTCCTCCACCGCGCCGACAGCTGGAATCCGCCGTTTGTGCTGCTGTGGGGTTTTTTTAGATCATTTTTATTTTTAACATTGATGGTGAAATGTGTTGTCTCATCTAAAAAAGACTTCATCAAACCATCCTGCAGACCCGCGCTGCCTGGACCATGACGATCTGTGTGTACGAGTAAATTACGATGATGTTCAGAAGGAACTTTACAAACCCAAACGTTACTGGACTGTCGCTGACTCAGTCGTTAAAGATGCAAAACTGCAGGAAATCGTGAGATTTGGTTCCTGCGTTAGTAGGACGTTTAGTCTCCAGCCGGGTTGGATGAACAATGTTCGACTGTCTTTGAATTTTCTTTGATGTTTGTGTTTTAGCTCCTCAGTCTGACTGAAAAATTGCTTTTATTGTATATTTTTCTTTCAGAAAACAGAAGAGAAGCTTCCTCAGGAGAAGACCGAGAGGGCAGAAGAACCTGAAGCAGAACCGTCCTCCGACCTGGGTTCTAAAAACTCTCCTCAGAAGCCCGATGAGGATCCGGAGCGTGGAGAGGAACCGTGCTCCGCTGCTCCGGACTCGGATGCTAAGACCCTGAGCAGCGGGGAGTCCTCTGAGGATGAGGAGGACGAGAGCGCGGTGGTGGTGAAGGTGTGCGAGTCCCCCAGCATCCTCCCGTCCTCTGTCCTGGACAAGGCCGGCGTCATCGCTCAGCACTTCACCAACAGCTTGAAGAGAGGCAGCCTGGTTCAGGACGAGGCGCGCTCGCTCAGCTGTTCGTCTCCTCGATTACCCAGCAGGACCGGCAGCAGCCTCAGCCTCAGCGCCGAGGCGGCCGACCGGCTTCCCAGGCTCAACAGCGAGTCCTCGGATCCCACAGAGACCGTCGGTGGGATGGACCCGGCCCTGATGTCCCCTCGGGACGACGGCGTCTTTGATTTGAGCCGAAGCATCCGGCGAAGACGGGACTCGACCCTGTCCAAGCAGGACCAGCTTCTCATTGGGAAAATCAAGACTTACTATGAGAATGCTGGGAATCAGGATGCTTCCTTCACCCTGCGGCGTAGGGAGAGTCTGACCTACATCCCAACGGGCCTGGTCAGGAACTCGGTCTGCCGCCTCAACAGCGTCCCACAAGATGAGACGGTCCAGAAGAATCCGTCTCTGTGTCCGGATCCTGATTCGGGAGACTCGGAGAGTCTCGGTCACATGGTTTCTAGTCAGTCGTTGGACTCTCTGAAGTCCGATCAGTTCAGCACAGATTCTGGAGAACATCAGAGGTCCAGGTCCCAAAGTATGCAAGATAATCTGTCAGAGGAGGAAGAGTTCAGACCTTCATCTGAGATGATTAAGATCTGGCAGGACATGGAGGAACGCATCGCCAGAACCCACAGGGAAGGTGGAGACTTGGATCCATTCAGAGAGGTTCTGAAAGCCTCCAGACCAGCCAGACTGGCGCTCTGTTCCCAGAACAAGGGTCGTGACCCTGAGAGTGAAGCGTCCAACCTCGGCACCATCACAGAGGACTCCACCAGTCCCTCTCCCACTAAAGCCAGAGCGTCAGGCCTCAGCCGGATGTGGAATGTGAAGAACGCCCTCAGGGGCTTCGGGGAGGAGAACGTGGTTCCCAGAGCCGTGGTTCCCCGGATCGCCCAGCTGAGGGGAGAGGCGGTGGACCCCGGTGAGGACTCGGACCAGATGGACGAAATGGACACCAGCAAAAGCAAAGTCCTCTCTCTGGCTCGCCGATACAGTCAGCTGATCAAAACCAGCAAACCTGCGGTCCGACGGCGCGGCCAGACCGCCTCCCCCTTCGGCAGGAAGGGTTTGGCCTGCGTGGTGGAGGAGGAGAACTCAGGTAGAACACGTTCTTCATCACTTCTTAATCCGAATCCTGCTCCAGAGCCGGAGTAGGTACCAGATCTGCTCCGGGCCCGCTGCCTGGCCATGACTGGCTGGACGTTAGCACGTTGGCATAGAAGATTTAGGTCTAGGGGTGACGTTAGGTTGTAGTTCGTCTTCGTAGGAAACATGGACGACTTTTACAAAGATACCCATCAGTACCTTTGGGACTGATATCTGAGCAGATCTGGAACCTTCACCGGTTCTATCTTCTGATATCCCGTTGAGCAGCGGTCGTTTGGACTTGTAGGTTCTGGTCCTGCGTTTAATCCCAACAAAAGATGCTGAGAATCAGGAAAATTCACTGAAAGTGCTGAAATTTCAAAGTGTTTAAGATGTTTTTACCTAGCAACCGTTTAGTCTGACTTCCTGTGAGTTACCATGGTAACCTGCTTCTCTTAACACTTCTTACACTGGTCTCCATTGCTGGTTTTGAGCTTCTAGTTTAACTGATGTTCTGATCCACCTTCTGCAGGTAAACCCAACCTGACGCTGCCGCTGGATCCCACCTCGCAGGCCACCTCCCTGCCTCTGAGCCCGGTAGAACACGTCCGGTTTCCAAGCGCCGGTCTGGTCTGCAGCTCCAGGGGCCTCTCACCTGGCCGGACCCCCTCCCGGAGCCCCCTCAGCACCCCTCCGGTCATCGAGGGCTTCAACTGGCCCAAAGTCCACGAGCTCCGGTCCAGGTATTCCAACGGTGGGCGCCCTCCGAAGGACCCAGTGAGCCGGAGCCGCTCCATCCCGGAGCAGATGTTCGAGGGAGGTCTGAGGAGACACTCGAGCAGCTCCTTCGCGGCTGATGAAGCCTCCAGCGGCACTTCTCCATCCGAACCCGGAGACGGCCGAAACGTGAGTCAGGAGGAACGCAGCAAGCGTCTTCAGAGAGCAAATTCTCTGGACCCTCGACTGAGCAGAGCACAGAGGAGCGAGCTGCAGAGGCTCCAGGAGGAGGCCGGCCAGGACGGGTACTACATCGCAGCCGAGGCACCGCTCACCGATGACCCCGAACGCAAGATCATAGTGATGGAGAAGCTTCCGGAACAGGAACCCAAAGAGAGCGAAGACGACAGCTACGTCCAGATCCGTTCTCCCACCAGCAGAGAGAAGATCTCCATCATGGCCGTCATCGACCGCTGCCGGGCCTATCAGGAGTCCGACGAATACAAACAAAGGGAGGAGGCAAAAACCAGAACCGAGCCTACGAGATCCCACGAGCCCGGCAAGGCAGCAGCCTCCACTGATCAGGAGTCCCAGAAATCCATACGGAGAACGGAGAGCGCTCAGAGGAGCATGGTGAAGAACCTGAGGGAGAAGTTCCAGAACTAAAGCAGCCGCTGTCCTTCAAAATAAAACGCCAGTCAGGCCACGACTGTGATTCCAAAAACACGGGTCAAAGCGTTGTCATGGTGACCAGCTGACTGGTCCCAGGAGGTCGGTTATTGTTCTCAACGACGTAAAAGCCAAAACTCGCTGCTACATAACCGAACGATCTTTTATGATTTAAATCTAAACTTGTGTAAATATTTATGTGAAACCGCAGCAGAGCGTTGGTTAAATTAAAACACTAAAGGGTCGTGACCCCGGGACTAAACCGGGCCAGACCGGACTCTCCGGTCCAGAACCAGCTCATGTCCACAGAGCTGGGACCATGAGGGGGTTTGGTGGACCTATAACAGTCTCATCCGGACAGAAAGGTCCTGGTTTAGGAAAACGATTCCAGACTTTAACCTCCTGAGAGTCCGGCGTCTGTCTGGCGTGTTTCTGTTTTCACCCGAGAGTCAGCCGCAGAAAACACTCAAATTAAATAAGTATAAACAATTAGGACGTTTTAAAAATGAGATGCTTAGAAATAATAAATGTCATAAAATATATAATTAAATATAAGAATCCATTACAGTTCTTTTAAAACCATTTGTTAATTTTTAATCTTTTTAAAGATTTAAAAATATTAAATAATAAAATACAAATTAAATATTTAGAAATAAT
Organism: Aphyosemion australe; assembly: GCA_006937985.1. NCBI lineage: Eukaryota > Metazoa > Chordata > Actinopteri > Cyprinodontiformes > Nothobranchiidae > Aphyosemion > Aphyosemion australe. The sequence goes on from SSNS01000344.1 coordinate 141,598, forward strand.
TGTTGTGATTAATGAAATAAATAAACATATTAACACGATGAGCTGAGTTTCCTGGATGCTGATTCTCAGGAGGTTAAAGGGATTTTTGGGCTGATTTTTTTTTTTAATGTTTTAAATGAATTTCTGTCAGAAAATGATTGAATATAATCCAAATATTCTATAAAACCAAACTTATGTCAGACCTTGAATTTTGTTTAGACCTTTTATTTTAATAGAACCTGTTCAAAACATAATCAAGCTTGTATTAAAGGCTGATTTCTTTAATATTAACGTGTGTAAATATTTAGTTTATGTCTGAAGTTCCTCATTAGATCTAAATTCAACTAAATTAATTTAAACTTAAGATGTTTGTGGATTTAAAGCAGAAATAATTTAATGTTTGATATAAAATATTTATGAGTTTTTTCTGCTCAGATCAGTTTATGATCTAATAATTTAATAATCTGATTTCCTTTAGTGCCTTTTTGTGATTTTAATTGAACCTCCTTGTTTATGTTCATTCATCTATGAATGTATTTGTGTTTGTCTGTTTGAGTCTCGTGTTTTTGCCCAGAGGCACGTGGGCAGGTGTGAACATGACCACTGATCCTCAGTCCACCACTGTAACGGTCTGCTAAGCCTCCTATTTATTGGGTTGTGTGTGTGTGTGCGTGTGTGTGTGTGTGTGTGTGTGTGCGTGCGTGCGTGCGTGTCATTTGTTTAAAACCAAACACTGTGGATTATATCTGTATTCTGTATATCTGAGTGATGATGATGCCAACAGCACAAATGTCTCCATAATGACCAATAAAATGACAGAAAACGAGGATTGATGGTTTATTTTTGTGCATCAGTCACAGATGAAACTTTGTATTTTTATAACTCGTTAGGGAACAAAATCATAAAACTAGACACAGGTGTTGCTGCACACCAGGTGTGTCTAACGTGTGTCCTGGGGGCCATTTATGGCCCTCGTGCTGATTTTGTATGGCCCCACCTGTAGGCTACGTTCTTTTAGAATAGTGACTTGTCTCCACTAGGTTAATGTGGATTGACACTAACATGTTTGTGTTTAGATTTTTGGATATTTGCTTGTTTTTATCTTAGGAGTACAAATAAAAAATCCTCTTACATCCCGGCATTGGCCCTGTCCCGATACTCTGCTTCAAGCCAAGCCCTGAATTGCGTATTCCCATCCAGTGGTCCCAGTTCTCAGGTGTGGTCCTTGGCCCCGCCCCTTATGTACTCCTGATAAACACTTCGCCCAAGCCCGTCGGTATTACCAATTACCCATAATACATTGATGCCTGGGAATTTTGAGAAAGAAGGCAGAGCAATGGCTGAAGTTCCCTTTCCGAAAATATTGGCACTTACACACTAGCATCAGCTCCGCGCCGCCCGCCCCAGCCACACTCGTTCCACACTGCCTTAGGAATGCGTACGTGATTGAGCACATGGGCGGTCTCCAGAATTGGCGCGACGATATCAGTGATGTCATGAGCACATCTGCGAGCATGTGGGCGGGGCAAAAGGGCGCAGAGAAGTCCACAGTGACCCATTATTAAACAAAGGCAGCCTGAGCAGTGTTGCTTTTGGAGACTCTGACTCTGATATTGCATCCTGCTTTGCTGTGTGTCCTGGCAGCGCTGTGTGTGTGTGTGTGTGTGTGTGTGTGTGTGTGTGTGTCCTGGCAGCGCTGTGTGTGTGTGTGTGTGTGTGTGTGTGTGCGCTTCATTCAGAGGCTTGTTAACTCCACAGTATCCAGAATGATAAGGAATCGCCTATGCGGGAAGCCCCTGCTGGCCGATTCTATCCACCAATCAGAAGCTCCCCCTAATGGTAGGCATGAATTTGAGCCAACCAGTCAGCAGTTGGTGTGTTGGACCGGTTTAGCCCTAGGCAGACCGCCTTGGGAAGAGTGCTGAACATATGTCCGGAATATGCGCTCGGAAAATTACCGGGCTACCCGGATGGGAACACTCATTACCCTATCTAGGCCAGTTAGAGCCGATGCTAGTGTGAAAGGTGTATATACAATATATAGAAAAGTACCAAAAAGGAGAAGTGTTGTTTGTGCTAACATGGAGTCTTGCAGTCTGAAGATGAGGTAACTCTCGCCCAGTGGAGAAGAAAAACACCAACTGACCAATGGGAGAAGACCACATTTGCACATTTCCTTAGTGGATAAAATCCCTGGGTCAGTCGAGCTCCCCAAGAGTCTTCTGGAGGTGCTGTATGGTTGACAGGGACCTAGACGGACAACGACCCAGGATCCTGTAGACCAGGGGTTCCCAAAATGTTTTCTTTGAGGACCCCCTTGCCTGTGTTCAAGACAAGCCAGGACCCCCGACCCCAACTCCTACACGCATAAACACATTAAATGTGATCATTTGCAAACTTTCTACAGACATACAGTGTAATAACTTTTAAATGGAGTTCTGATTATACTGTAGGGTGTGTTATTGGGTTTTAAATTTAATTTGGGTTTTAAATTTAATTTTTACAAATAAAATATTGCTAACCTCAACTTCAGCAAAGACAAAATTATGGGGACCCCCTGCAATCTTGTGGGGACCTCCTTGGGGGTCCCGACCCCCAATTTGGGAACCCCTGCTGTAGACTCTGATCATTTTCTGTGGCTTAGAAATAAATTGTCAGGGTTTTAACTTTGAAAATTGCCTTCATTGGTTTATATTATTCATTTAGGAACACGCACGCAACAATTGGTGACCCCGATGTGATTCGTTTGATGGTTCTGGATTGGAGCTGAGGTCCGCTTGTGACCAGAGACAGGAGTCCAGTGGGATCAGCAATCTCTTGGGCCCAGAAATTCAAAAGGTAAGCAGATGCCTTTTTCATTAAGGTTCTGCTATTGATTATTCCAAATTTTGAGAGATTGTGACACCCATTTGACTTCTGAGTCATTGCCACAGAAAATATCCATTTAGTATTTAATCAGGGTGCAAGTCCCTTGGTAAGATATTGCCTAAACAGTCAGGATTTGATAGCAGGCACACGCAGGGAGATACGTTCTCTGGACGCGGGTTGTGCGTAGAATCAGGGAGCTTTGCTTCCTGTCTCAGGGTGCAAACGCCCTTGGGCTTGGTCCCAGAACAGGCATGCGGTGTGCGAGTCCCTTCTGACTTGGTTCAGTAAAGAGAGGCAGGGTGAGATTCCCTCAGGTATCCGTCCTGGAACAGGCAATCAGGACCGTGGGTCCTCGGGTTTGGTCCCGGAAAACTTTTGTGTGTTTTGCTGACTGCGGGTGTGATTCCCTGGGGTCAGCACTGCTCTGATCAGACATTTGTGTTAATTTGTTGCGTTTACTGTTTGGGTCTGTGTGGGTGGTTTGTGACGGAGTATCGGAGTATGAATTAAAAGCTCTTTCAACCAGGGGACTTAATGTGCGTCCGGATCACTGGTTGTCTGAATCGATCCATCCCTGAGGTCATTCATACTTTCCAGCTCTGTGTGTATTTTTATATTTTTTCCTGATACATGTATATATAGCGTAGCTGGTATTCTATATTTTACATAATACTCCTGTACATTGCTCAATATGGAGTCAGATAATAAAGGGTTGAGTGTTGAAGGATGGTGAGCTCTGATCAGACCACGTTTATCATTCACCTTTCCTGAAAATGAAAGAGCTGAACAACTTAGAGTCCTGGAAGGTTTTTGGCGTAAGTGACAGACTTAAAATGTAATCCCTAGAAAATCAGGAAGTGTGTGATATGGACAAAGTGTTAAGCTGAACAACGCCAGTTTCAAGACTGTAGTATAAGAAGGAAACAGAAAAAGTTGGTAGAGGAGCTGAGTGATGAAAGGTCACATTTAGTTTCTACAGCGATTGTCTCAGACAGCAACTATAGAAAACAGCAGAAGCAAAAGCCGTTTTAGAGACAGAAGGAGGAGTAAGAATCAGTAGACTCAGGAGGGACACAGAGACATGGGAGAAAGTAGAGGTCCCATTATGTTCCCCTCTCCCCCTTGCAGTAATGAAAAATCCTCTCACCCAAACACCAAGCGTACAAGCTGCGGTTTTGGAAATCACGGGAGGATGAGTGGAGATACGGGATGTCTAGACGTTTTCTTCAGGAGCGCTATGGGTTCTTGCAGAACAGAAACTCACTTGACACTTTCACTGCTGGAACAGAAACTCAGATTGAGGAACTCAACTGAACCAGTGACCTTTTGCACTCGGCTGAACTTATGACCTCTACTTCCTCCCCCAAACGTAACCTTGAACAACGAGAAAAGAGGCAACAGAAGGTTTTTGGAGTACAGTTTATTATAGTAAGATTCATAAAATCACACAATCGAGGTCTAATAAAGTCAGCTGTTGTTTGAGGATTGAATTAGGTGAATTAATGCAGATGTGTTGGAGCAAATTAGAAAACTGTTGCTAAAAGAGTTGTTAAAAAGCACACTGACTTTTCTTGAATCTGTTATGACATAGTAACTACTGGGTGATAAAATAAACACTGCAGTGTTACACGAAATTCTATGATTTTAATAAACAAGTAAACAGTTTCTAGGAGCACCAATAAATGTAGTGTAATGAATCAATTTGGTTTTAAATGGATTAAAAGTAGGGGAAATATCAATAAATAATATTAATCCAGCTGTAGATAAATAAATAAATAAATAAATGACTAGACGGACAGACTAGGGCTAAAAAGCTGACAAATGTGAATGAATGCTAATTTGCATGATACTGCTGCTTTAATCTTCCTGCTCTGTGCCTTAATGTTACAACTTTAGTTCTGGATTTGAGTGTTTTTGTTGTGATCAGTCCCAGGTCTAGTTCTTTGTTAGAATAAATAAACAGTTGATTCATTTTCTTCTAGGCTTGTCTACTGTTTACATCTGTCATGTCCTGTCTATGTCCTCCCTGTGTCCAGTCTATGTCCTCCCTGGCCCTTCCATATCCCATCTCCCTTGTCTCCGGTCCCTTCAATCATCATTCAGTTTTTACTTTATTTCTCATTACTTTAGTTCTGCCATGTCCATTCCCCAGCCCATTAGTGTTGTATTTCTCTCTAGTTTTCCTTTCCCCTTCTTGTGTATTTAAGTATTGCCAGGTCCCTGTAAGTTTAGTATCCTTTTGTATCAGTTACCTTTGACCCCTGTGTTCCTCTTAGCTGTTTCATCCTCACATTAGTTATCTTTCATTGTCCCCTGGTATTTAGTTCATCCCTCCAGTTAGCTGTTGTCCTTGTGTCCCCTTAGTCATCCTGTACCTCTTATGTTCAGTGTTTTTAGTCTTCAGTCAGTTTGGTGTTTCATTTCTCATATCTTCCTTCCTGTGTTCTCCTATGTTAGTTGCTTCTTGTATTTTGGTTATTAGTTAAATGACTTTAATTATTTCTCCTGTATTCTGTTTATGCATTCTAGTATTTTCTTTCAGCATTTAGTTTTAATGTTTTAGGTTTCTCTCTTTATCTGGTTCAGTCCTCTTGTGTTTTGTATTGCTTCCCATCCTCAGTTAACTAGTCACACCTGTCCATCATCAATCAGTAATCATCTCACCTGTTGCTTGTCTCCATTCACCACCTCAGTCTATTTAAACTCAGCTCAGTTCTACACTCGTGTCGGTTCCTTGTGTTTGTCTGTGTCATCTGTGTGTGTTGCCTTTATCCCTGTGTCACCTGCTGATTTTTGTTCCTGCTCCAGACCACGGCTGTAAATAAAACATTTTCATTTTTTCAACCATACCTGGCTGCCTCCTGGATATTCCTGCACTTGGGTCCTACAACAACCTCCCACCACATGACAGAAGGAACCGACCAACATGGACCCAGCAGCTTGTCCACCTCATCAGCCATCAACCACCACCATCCATCAACCCCCAGAAAGGTATGAAGGAGACCCGTCAACCTGCAGAGAATTCATCAGAGACTGTGCACACTGTTTAACGGAACCATCCCTCACAGACTATGAAAAGCTCTCCTTCATGGTCCTCTGCCTGGGTGATGACGCCCTAATGTGGGCTTACAGTTACTTTGAAAGACAACCCATGAAAACAGTTAAATTTTGGACTTTTGCCCGTGATTTATTAAGGACTTTTGGCCACAACTCACCTCCACCAGCTCTACAGACACCCACATCCTCCTCTGGTCCTATCGGCGCCACCTCGTCACCCCTGGCGGGCCGATCCACCTCCGCCTCATCACCTTCTACCCACAAGAAGTCGTACCATGAACAGACTGAGGTACCCACCATCAGAACCGGCTTCCTCTCCTCCTCCTCCACTTCTGTTGGCGCCACCACGTCTCCTCTGTTGGGCCAATCCTTCACTCCTGCTGGCACCACCTGGTCACCTCAGGTGGGCCATTCCTCATCTTCAACCTCCAGACATCATCTCCCCCAGGCCGCTGCCCCCACAATACGATCCGGCTTCCTCTCCTTCTCCCCCGATTCGATCGACGCCACTTCCTCATCTCTGGTGGGTCNATGCTGGGCTTACACCTACAGACTTTAAAAAGATTTTGAAAAGACTCCAAAAGATTATCAGCTCACATCTAAAGACAGTTTTTAGTCCTAGACTAGTCTCAGACTAATTGCTGAATCTTGTAGGAACACTATTTACACGACTACAACTAGATTATTTTAGCATTTTATTCCCGCTAATGCTCTGCAGAAGTTTAAAATGGAGATGAAGCAGCAGCTTATAGCTACTAGCTTTTGCCACTGCAGTCGCCCCCGTCCCCCGTCATGGTATGAATGGCAGTTTACGCCAAAGACACGGCTGCTCTGCCCACAGCTCGACCAAGCGCTCCTCTCTCTCCAGTCTCCACGGTCCACTTTCGCCTGCTTGAACCCAAACTCCACTATCTCCGCTCCGCTCCGGCACGAACTGTTGGGCGGTTGTGATTTCTGTACATTGACTGCGGAGGTTCTCCGGCGTCCGGCAAAAATAGGATCGATTCTATTTTTGGCGGAACTGGGGGCGGCGCACTTGCTGCGGAGTTCGTGCCGGAGCGGAGCGGAGATAGTGGAATTTGGGGGTTATTTCAACGTCTGTAGACACGTTTGTGTTGTTATGACTGACGGAGCTTCCTGGTTCCGCTGCGAGAACGTATTTTATTGGTTGTTGATTGTTGTACGTCACTACGACTACACTCCGGCTAGAGACAATATCTAGCATGCTGGAAGTGAAAGACTAGAGAAAGACTGGCATAAATCGGGTCGCCGACAGCAGATTATCACATTACATTTAACGATCGAGACGACGGGAGCGCGCAGAGACTCCAATAAGATTTCTAAAGACTGCCAGTCTTTAGTCTGAGACCATGAAAATCCTTAGGTGTAAGCCCAGCATAAGATGACTGCCGCGTAAGGACAGTCGTCCAATTGACAAACAGCGCGGGTAAGGCATCTAGTGATATATATGATATCTATGGTCCTCTCCACATGGTCCAAGAGGTGACCTCATGTTTTGAATAGACCAGAGAATTATTACAACTTAAAAAGGTCATAATAAGTCCCCTTTAAAGCTATTCCAGTCTGAATTTTTTCATAGAAGTTTAATGCAAATGTTGTTTATAATCATTGTCATAAATGTAACATTTAATTCCACATTTGCACCTATTTGCACTATTTGTCTGAGCTCCTCTCTTGCTAGAAGATTGTCCGTTTCCTGTTGCTGCTCCCATCTTGTGGAGCACTCTCTCCCTGAATGTGAGAGTGACGCAATCTGTTGGTCCATTTAAAAAAACTAAAAATTTTGTCTTTTTGGTGTTTAGGCTATCTGAGCAGGAATGTGTTTTTTTGTTTTTTCACCACTGTTTTATTTTTATCTCAAATGTTTTTATCGCTGTATTATGTTAAGGGGTGTCAAATTATTGCATTAATTGAGATGAATTAATTTCAGCCACATTTATTGCACAATTTTTTTTAAATCTAATTTTTAATCTATAAATTTACTGGGACTTGTATAGCCTAGCTGTTGGGATTTTTTATTTTAATTTATTTTAAGTAATTATATTTATATTTAACTATCATGCCATACCACATGCCATAAGTGAGGGAGTGAGTGCTTAATGCTTTTTCAGCATTTTATTTTGTGACAAACTGTCCGTTTTGATTACAACACTGTAATTTACAGGTCTATTTTAACTTTAGATAAATGTTTATTTGCATTGCTCAAAAGTGTTCCTTGATGTGTTAATTTAGAGCATTCTATATGGACCTGATGTTTTATTTTTCGATTTCTAATTATTCGAGACTGACAAAAGAGCACAGTGTTATTCCGCCTTAGTGATGTAAAAGGAAAGTTTAGAAGTCTGTTAAACAATAAATGACTTTATAAAGCCAGTTTTTTTTGTTATATATTAATCTTTTAGTCTGCCACAATAATGTAATAAATTTAAATAAAAATACATCAAAATGAGGGATTTTCTCAGCCATTAGTAGGTGAGATTAAAAAAGAGATTAGATTACAGGTCATAGTTAATTAATCTAAAAAAATGTAATCTCATGACAGCACTATTTATGTTTTGTCCCACAATGTTTTCATATTGTTGATAAACTTAGACTTTCATGATTATTACAGCAGAAATGTTATTACATGCAGGCCAGAAAGACACTGGATGGCATTTTCCCTCACCCCATTTCCTCTACAAATAAACACAGAATTACATGTAAATAACCATGCAATTTGATAGTTATGGTGGTGTTTGTAACTGGCTCCACTCAGACTAGCCATTAGTCAGACTAATCTCTTTTTCCAAAACTGTATGCTCTATTTGATTTGATTTGTATGAATAAATTACAAAACAGAACTTATTTGCACTGGAAAAAAGAGCTACACATTACTTTGACTGGTGCAAAACTTTGACATTCAAAGTCATAAAGTAGAAATGGAACTGAGGGTGTCTAAAAATATATACAAAAGTTAAATTAAAAGTATCTCCAGACCCTCTTTTATGATACACAGCTAAATTTGACGTGTGACTATTAACAAATGTGCTCAATTCCTTGCATATTTACAATATTCACGATTGGATTATCTATAATACCAGCTCCGGTGGCCTAGTGGTAGAGTGTCCGCCCCAGGACTGGGAGATCAGGGTTCAATTCCCGGTTGGGTCATACCAAAGACTTTGAAAAAATGGGACCCAATGCCTCCTCGCTTGACACTCAGCACCAAGGGGTTGGATTGGGGGGTTAAACCACCAAATAGTTCCTGAGGGACAGCTTCATTTTGGGCATTCTGCGCGGTCCTTTTTCGGTATACTTTGTGTCAAAAGTTACCCCAATTGAATTGGGGGAGGCAATTTGGGCAACCTTGGGTAGATAAAGGCTCAGCGGCCTCAGAATGGGGTCAGTGCCATACTTTTTGGGCACCCCCAGGCCGCGCCGAGCGCGTTTGACCGCTAGATGGCGCCTTCGTCATGCCTTCTTGACCGGTAGCCCCAAAATGGACAAAAGGTCCCCCATTCTGACCGATTGGTCAGGAGTGGCCGAACTGACCCCCGGTGGCCCCCCCACCCCAAAAGTAGCCCAAAATGGACCAAAGGTCCCCCATTCTGACCGATTGGTCAGGAGTGGCCGAACTGACCCCCGGTGGCCCCCCCACCTCAAAAGTAGCCCAAAATGACAAAAGGTGGCCCATTCTGACCTATTGGTCAGGAGTGGCCGAACTGACCCCCGGTGCCCCCCCCACCCCAAAAGTAGCCCAAAATGACAAAAGGTGCCCCATTCTGACCTATTGGTCAGGAGTGGNCCCTTGTGGTTGTTTTTTGGTTTGGTCCCTCCTCGCCCACCCTTGTGGTTGTTTTTTGGTTTGGTCCCTCCTCGCCCACCCTTGTGGTTGTTTTTTGGTTTGGTCCCTCCTCGCCCACCCTTGTGGTTGTGTTTTGGTTTGGTCCCTCCTCGCCCACCCCCGTGTTCTGTGTCTTGTTTCTGTGGTGTTTTGTGTTTTTGTTTCTCTGTTGTGCGTCTGGTAGCCGCCCTTGAGGGGGGGGTATTGTCATGTCCTGTCTATGTCCTCCCTGTGTCCAGTCTATGTCCTCCCTGGCCCTTCCATATCCCATCTCCCTTGTCTCCGGTCCCTTCAATCATCATTCAGTTTTTACTTTATTTCTCATTACTTTAGTTCTGCCATGTCCATTCCCCAGCCCATTAGTGTTGTATTTCTCTCTAGTTTTCCTTTCCCCTTCTTGTGTATTTAAGTATTGCCAGGTCCCTGTAAGTTTAGTATCCTTTTGTATCAGTTACCTTTGACCCCTGTGTTCCTCTTAGCTGTTTCATCCTCACATTAGTTATCTTTCATTGTCCCCTGGTATTTAGTTCATCCCTCCAGTTAGCTGTTGTCCTTGTGTCCCCTTAGTCATCCTGTACCTCTTATGTTCAGTGTTTTTAGTCTTCAGTCAGTTTGGTGTTTCATTTCTCATATCTTCCTTCCTGTGTTCTCCTATGTTAGTTGCTTCTTGTATTTTGGTTATTAGTTAAATGACTTTAATTATTTCTCCTGTATTCTGTTTATGCATTCTAGTATTTTCTTTCAGCATTTAGTTTTAATGTTTTAGGTTTCTCTCTTTATCTGGTTCAGTCCTCTTGTGTTTTGTATTGCTTCCCATCCTCAGTTAACTAGTCACACCTGTCCATCATCAGTAATCATCTCACCTGTTGCTTGTCTCCATTCACCACCTCAGTCTATTTAAACTCAGCTCAGTTCTACACTCGTGTCGGTTCCTTGTGTTTGTCTGTGTCATCTGTGTGTGTTGCCTTTATCCCTGTGTCACCTGCTGATTTTTGTTCCTGCTCCAGACCACGGCTGTAAATAAAACATTTTCATTTTTTCAACCATACCTGGCTGCCTCCTGGATATTCCTGCACTTGGGTCCTACAACAACCTCCCACCACATGACAACATCCCAATGACAATTTTGATTCTGACCTTCTTAATAAAACAGGCAAAATAACACAAGCACTGTTATTATTAGGTTAAACGAGTTATGGACTTGTGCTGAATTTAATTTATTTTAAACATTTTACAGCAGCTCATTTAATTTTAGTACATTCACATGAACAACAAAATAATTAAGAACAAGTATTTCATAATATTGAGCTTAGCTTTTACATAACAATCTGTTATTTCACAATTTCATTGTCAGATTACATAATTGTCTCGTATTTATTCATGTAGATATTTATTTCATTATGTCTTATTTATTTATTTAATTTTGAATACTTTGGAGTTCCATAGATTAGATCTATTTGACCTTGTGTTAGATCCTTAAAGCCATTGATATATTTTATAGTTATCGAGGTTAAAAGACAATTAAAGACAAGACCACCTTTTCATTTATGTTTCGCCCCATAGCAGCACGACACATTGGCATTAGGAGAAAATGTTAACCTGCAAGGCATAATAATGTTTTTGTTGTTGACACTAATGAGCACGCTTGGATAACACTGCAACTCTTTTCTAACCTTTTGTGTGGCTGAGAGCATGTCAGTGCACTTTGCCATGTGTGAACAATGTTTGTTTAAATGTTCGTGATTGAGCCTTTATAAACTTACCTAATTATATTGGTAGGTCCTATAGAGATTTAGACTATTTGGATTATGGGCCCTGAAAGTAATTGATTTACATTGTCGAACAGTTCTAGAACCATATAGAAACTCATGCATGGTTGTTGATTATGGTTACATTTATTTTTCATATTAATATATTGGAAACATTTTTCAACTAATGGGGGACTAGTTTACAAATCTTACTCACAAGTCTCATTATGATCGACTCATGCATGTTGTGTCACTTTTCTCCTCACAGACACCTTCAATTGGACCTGCATCAAAGGACGACTGTCCTCCTACAGATGGAGACACCAACTGGGTCCTTCTAAAGGTCATCAACAGAAAGTGGACTGAACCAGTGTGATTGGTTCTTGGTTGGTCACTAGTGGTGTAGTGACCAAAAGGAGGATTGTTATGATCTGCAGCTCTAAATGTAAATAATCTCTCTATGAGTCAGATGACTCATTTGAATCTATTATAATCATCTTTTAGCACCTTATAATCATTTAATCACTTAATCCATAGGTTTTGATGATTTCAAAGGCACACAATGCAATAAATATCTCTGATTCAATTATTTACTCAAAGTATTAAAGATCTCTGACTCTGAATCTCATATTTTACACAGTTTCATAAAAGACCAATGATTTGTTTATGTTATAGAATGAAACAGCAACATATTTACTCACGATAATTTGATAGCTAATGCTTTACATATATTAAAGGCCTTGGACAGATTTTGACCAAAGTCACAGGTGGTTACATGATAAAACTAACGTGTGTTTAAAACTGTGTGAGAAGCTACACTCTTGAACTTAAAACCACAGATGAATTGATGGTTGCCTAGGTCAAAGTGCATAAAGAGCTCTTAGAACCACAGGGTATTGGTAAATAATGGCCATGATGAATAAGTGTCTCGGGTAAACAAGGTCAACATATGGAAAGTACCAAAAAGAAGAAGAGTGTTGTTTGTGCTAACATGGTGTCTTGCAGTCTGTCTGAAGATGAGGTAACTCTCGCCCAATGGAGAAGAAAAACACCAACTGACCAATGGGAGAAGACCACATTTGCACATTTCCTTAGTGGTTGTAGGATAAAACCCCTGGGTAGGAGACGGGCTCCAGTCGAGCTCCTGAAGAGTCTTCTGAAAGTGCTGTATGGTTGACAGGGACCTAGACGGAGAACGACCCAGGATCCTGTAAACTGTGATCATTTTCTGTGGCTTAGAAATAAATGGTCAGGGTTTTAACTTTGAAAACGGTCTTCATTGGTTTTTATTATTCATTTAGAAACGCACGCAACAAAGGCCTTTATGTGTTTTCAAGTAGCCTATAATTATCAAAATATTGAGTCACCTTCTGCAGTTACTTGCACACTTGTTTACTACTCTTGAAATCTTACATGCACTTCCACCAAGTGCCCTTCGTAGAGGACCATGGCTGCAGTGAGTGTGTGTTGGGCCTGGGCAGTACCAGGACTTCCCAGAGGTCTCTGCCTCTTGGGTTTGGTCTCATTTTTAGATAAAATCACAGCAGAAGCTGTTAAATGTTTGTTAAACCACAAAACGAGCTCTTTTAACCCATCCAGACTCAGTTTCTGCTCTTCTGTTGCAACTGATTAATCGATCATGCTAGTCAGGGCGGAGCCGAGCGGGCACGCGCTGGGAATCTGGCCCCGCCCACCATACCCACGGGAGCGGCGGACGTAGCAGGAGACAGTCGCCTTTGCTGCTGAAGAGAAGAAGTTCCTCCACCGGAGCCGCCAGCGTCCAGCCGGACCCCTACCTACGGTAAGGACACACGGGCCCGCCTCCCCGCTGGTCCGGTCCGGTCCGGTTCGGTAGAGCGGAGCTGATGTTTGAACTTTCTAACATTTTAAAAGTTCTGAGGGACGTTTTCGTGGCTGTGTGTGAAGCTGAGATTGCAGCTGATCGGTAAAAGGAGCCGGTGGATAAATGTGTCTGATTAAGTTATGTTTAACGGTCCA
>SSNS01000344.1:161268-201268 GCA_006937985.1 Aphyosemion australe
GACAGCCCCAGTGGTTGGTTCCAGGACATGTTCAATGCTCCGCCCCCATCCGATGGAAATGAGCTTTTACCTGTAGTTTGGGTTTTTAAAACTCCATAATGGTGTCCAGGTGAGTAGGCGGGGCTTTCAGCCTCGTCCTGCAGAACCAACATGGCGGCTCCTGTTTCTAGTCACGTGATTCCAGAAGGAAGTAGCTGTGGACCACCTGAGGAGGAGGTTTTAGTTTAGACCCAAACACTTCCCAATGATCCCAAAGACTTCTGGGAGAATATTCTGTGGACTGATGAGGAAAAAGCAGAACTTCCTGGAAGGTGTGCGTCTCGTTCCACCTGGACTAAAACATGGTGGTGGTAGCTCGTCTATTGGTTGTAAGGTTTTGTCCCTTCTGACTTCCTGTCCCTGTCCTCCCACAGCTCTGGACACGTCCAACGTGATGGTGAAGAAGCAGGTGTTTGAGCTGTTGGCGGCGCTGTCGCTCTTTGACCCTCAGGGGCGTCAGCTGACCCTGGACGCCTTCGAAAACTACAAGGTTCTCCACCTTCATCCGTCTCCTCTGCTGCCCTGTCTCTGTTTTCACCAAACGGATGGGTTGTCTTGTCCTGTAGACTCTTTTGTTTCACAGACGTTTGGGTTTTTCTCATCAAACATTCTGGTTCTGATGCTGCCTTCAGTGACTTACTGGAAAATCAGAATTTCCACTTTATTAAAATCCCAAACAAGTTAGACGTCGTAGATCAGGGAGCATTTATGATGAAACAAACCTGGATGTCTGCTAAAGCCTCAGCGGTCCTACTAAAGCATCAGAATGAGGTTCAGATGTTTGTTAGAATAAAGACGACACGGGAGGAGAATGTGAGATAAAACTTTATCAGCCTTCAATCTTTCCGTTTTCTCAGCTAGTCTGTGACCTCAGAGATAAAACGGAATGTTTTGGCTCCACTGAGGCGTGTTCTGACCCGCCCCAAACCCGCATCAGAACCACGTGACACTCGGCCCCAAACATCTGGGTGTCGAAGACGATGCTTTAGAAGACGCTATAGAAGTCTGAACCGTGTGTGTGTGTGTGTGTATAATTGTGTGTGTATATATAATTGTGTGTGTGTATAATTGTGTGTGTGTGTATATATAATTATGTGTGTGTGTATATATAATTGTGTGTGTGTGTGTAAATAATTGTGTATGTGTGTGTGTGTGTGTATAATTGTGTGTGTGTGTGTGTGTGTGTGTGTCCAGAGTCTGAAGAAGCAGCAGTACCGCTTCAGCGTGATCATGAACGAGCTCCACGGCACCGATAACGTTCCGTATCTGGTGACTCTGATGGGCCTGATCAACGTTCTGATCGTGGGACAGGAAGAGCTGCGGAGGCGAGTCCGACTCCGACACGAGTTCATCGGTACAAATAAACACACACACACACACACACACACGGTGGTACCAGTCTGGGTCCACTGAGCGCTTCTGGGTCTAGTTTTACAGGTTTACCAGAACTTCCTGGCTGTGGTTGAGTTTGCTACCAGTCGTTATGTCATCATGCGGTAAAGCGATGACATCGTGTCAGAAGAAGCACTTTATCTTTATCCACTCACTTAGACAGGTGGTCTGGTTTACTGTGGTGACTAAGGGTTGTACAGATGTTTTTATTACATTTATTTATAAATGATTTGACAGAGTTAACAGGAACAGTTTATTCCAATAAGGGAACAGTTGTGCTGCAGCAGGTTTTTAGTCTCAAACCAAAACCAGCACGGAGGAGCAGACGGATCATTTCTGAAGCCAGACGTGGAGCAAGCCCAGGCAGCTCCACAGCTGTAGCTGCATCCTCCGTCTGCAGGCAGACAGGAGGGAACGCCATGTGCTAAGCTGAGTTCAGCTCACATTTGGGAATGGGTGAAAGTTCTCCAGGTTTTCCTGAAAAGGGAACTGAGCTATTGGAGGAATACAGACGTGTCAGAATTATAATCAGATGTTTCATCGACGGCTAAAAGCTCGTTAAGAGTCACCTTGTTGTTCTAAAATCCTGATTTCTGTTCATCAGACTGAGTCTTTGGGTTTTTTATAGATTGATGAACTGTTATTAAAATCAACAAAAACACCGTTTTAAATCGTTTCTGACACATTTTCTGCTCGTCTGTCATCTCTTTGGTTTAGAAACGAAACTTTTTAAGCATCCAGAATTCAAATCAAAACCAGAATCAGATAAAACTCTGAAACTTGTTTGTTTCAGGGCTGCAGCTGCTGGATCTTCTGCCCAAACTCAGGTACTGAGGTCATCCTCATCTCTGATAGTCCATCATGATGATGCTGTCAGGCTGTGACACGCCCCTGTCCCCGTCTCCAGGGAGACCGAAGCCGAGGACCTGAACATCCAGTGTGATACGTTTGAGGACTCGATGGCTGACGATGACGATGACATGGAGAGACTGTACGGAGGGATCGATATGAGCAACCACCAGGAGGTGTTCTCCTCACTCTTCACCAAGGTAGCTCCTCCTCCTCCATGAACGTGGCTCAATGAATAAATGACCAAACCTGTCACTATAAACATATTTTGATTTGAAATTTTGACGATCCAGAACGAAGATTAAAGTTCCTTAAAGATCAGAAAGAAAAATCTTTTTTTGTAAATTCCGCCCAAACTTCTGTTTACTGAAGTAAAGTTCCAGAGTTTTATCTCCGTCTCACCTGAGCGGTGACCGCTCCTGTTTGGCTGTGGATCACAGCTGGAGCTACAGCCGATGGAACCTCCAGAAGCTGCTGCTGAAGGATTGGGGTCTCTAAGGATCTTATCAGAAGATCAGTGTATCTACAGGAACCCAAACACTGATGAAACATGGAGAACCTTTTGTACTGGATCAGGTGGATTGAGCGGTTGTGACCCCAGAACTTTACCTGTTCTCCCTACCTGTGTGTCCAGGTGTGCAGCAGTCCGTCCTCCGTCCAGCTGCTGTCCATCCTTCAGGGACTGCTGATGGTGGATCCAGGCAGAGCTGATGTCTGGTTGGTTCTGGAGATGCTGATGGACCGAGCCACCCTGCTGGCCCAAGACCGTAAGTCTGGTCTGAGATTCTGATCATTCACGTGGGTCAGAGGTCAGATCGTCAGGGCCTGGTTCTGGTTCTAAGAACTCTTACTAGTGACCCAGTGAGCTAAAGTTTGTTTTAATCTGTTTGTTTGTTTTGTAGCTGAATCTGAATCTGCTGACTCGCTGCTGGATAGGCTCCTCCCCCAAAAATCTCTCTCCTCCAATCAAAGGAGCCAAACAGTTGACAGGGGGGTACAGACCCGCCTCCCAGATGATCCACCAGGCCAATCAGAGCAGTTTAAAAATGGTACCGCAACTCTAGCTGCCACAGCACCTCCACAAGCTCCACCCCCTCCACCTCCTCCTTTACCTGGCATGGGGGCTCCACCCCCTCCTCCACCCTTACCTGGCATGGGGGCTCCTCCCCCTCCTCCACCCTTACCTGGCATGGGGGCTCCTCCCCCTCCTCCACCCTTACCTGGCATGGGAGCTCCTCCCCCTCCTCCACCCTTACCTGGCATGGGGGCTCCTCCCCCTCCTCCACCCTTACCTGGCATCGGGGCTCCTCCCCCTCCTCCACCCTTACCTGGCATGGGGGCTCCACCCCCTCCCCCACCTGTACCTGGCATGGCACCTCCACCTCCTCCCGGTGACATCATCACACCACGGAAGGCTACAAATACCTTTTACAGCCCCGCCCAGTTCATAAGCCCCACCCCCTGCCCGACCCTCAGAATGAAGAAGCTGAACTGGCAGAAACTCCCGACCAGAGTTGTGACAGGTGAGCGGTCAGGAGTTGTAACACATATCGTGTCTGGTGTTGGACCGGATCAGGACCAGGTCTCGTCTGTCTGCAGATCATCAGTCTTTGTGGACGTCGACGTCCTCGGAAACGGTGGAACCGGATTACAGCAGCATCGAGCAGCTCTTCTGTCTCCCTCAGACAGAAACAAAAACCACAACCAGAACCAAAACAGAGACTAAAGAGGTACCGACCCAATACCCCTCTGGACCTTCATGTCTTCTCTTGTCCACCTGCTGTCTCCTCACTGTCTCGTCTCTATAGTTACAGATTTCCTTCATTGATGCCAAGAAAAGTCTGAATCTCAATATCTTCCTGAAGCACTTCAGATGGTGAGCAGAACCACACTCTGAACTATAACACCTGATCTCCTCGCCTGTCTTTCTTGTCTCTTACATCTTGGTTTGAGTGTACCTGTCCTTTTCTTGTCCCCGTCTACCTGTACTGCTTTGAATTGGTCATCACCTTTCATTCTTCTAACAGAATTGGATGTGTGACTTGTTAGTTCAAACTGTGTTTGTCTCTAGTACCAGAAACATGCAAACTTTACCCTAATTTCACACCTGTCTAATGCCTCATCTGTTCTGTTTCACCTAAAGTTCCCATGAGGAGTTTGTGTCCCTCATCCAGAAAGGAGACCGGTCCAAATTTGACGTGGAATCCCTGAAACAGCTAATCAAACTGCTTCCAGAGAAACACGAGGTCAGGTTACAAAGAGCCGGTCAAACACCTGCTCTATACTTGTCACACACCTGTTCCATACTTGTCACACACCTGTTCCATACCTGTGACACACCTGTAAAACACCTATTCCATACTTGTCACACGCCTGTAACACACCTGTTCCATACTTGTCACACACCTGTTCCATACCTGTGACAAACATGTTCCATACTTGTCACACACCTGTTCCATACCTGTGACACAACTGTTCCATACTTGTCACACACCTGTTCCATACTTGTCACACGCCTGTAACACACCTGTTCTATACCTGTCACACACCTGTTCCATACCTGTGACACAACTGTTCCATACTTGTCACACACCTGTTCCATACTTGTCACACGCCTGTAAAACACCTGTTCTATACCTGTCACACACCTGTTCCATACTTGTCACACGCCTGTAACACACCTGTTCCATACTTGTCACACACCTGTTCCATACTTGTCACACACCTGTTCCATACTTGTCACACACCTGTTCCATACTTGTCACACACCTGTAACACACCTGTTCCATACTTGTCACACACCTGTTCTATACCTGTCACACACCTGTTCTATACCTGTCACACACCTGTTCTATACCTGTAACACACCTGTTCCATACCTGTGACACACCTGTGAAACACCTGTTCTATACCTGTCACACACCTGTTCCATACCTGTGACACACCTGTGAAACACCTGTTCTATACCTGTCACACACCTGTTCCATACCTGTGACACACCTGTAAAACACCTGTTCTATACCTGTCACACACCTGTTCCATACTTGTCACATGCCTGTTAAACACCTGTTCTATACTTGTCACACACCTGTTCTATACCTGTAACACACCTGTTCCATACCTGTGACACACCTGTGAAACACCTGTTCTATACCTGTCACACACCTGTTCCATACCTGTGACCAGTGTTGGTCAAGTTACCTGGAAATAGTAATTAATTACTAATTATTGATTACTTCTCCAAAAAAGTAATCCCTTTACTTTACTGATTACTTATTTTCAAAAGTAATTAGTTATTTTGTTACTTAATTTTTTTTTCAAAAACATGATACAAAACCTGATTATGCTATACGTATAAGCTGTCATATAAAATTCAATGACATGAAACAGTCTTTTTATCATTTGTTTTATTGGTTTGATTTTTTTAACTTCATCAACACTGCATCAAGCAAAAACTTATAAATGCAACAGCCTCTGAAACAGTCTAAAGAATTTAGTTTAACAGATAAACTGGTTTTCTGCACATTACACTCTATTTAAAGAAAAATAAATCAAGTTTTCCTTCTCATATTTCTGCAAATACCTGCATAGAAAATAAAATAATTTTTGTGGCGTTTACACTCACTTTTTGAAGTAAATCCAAGAAAAATACTGCTAAAATAAATAATAAATAAATAAAATTAAAGATTCTTTAAGTTTAAGTTGGTAAAGTGCAGATAAAAATAACTACCAAAACAGAAAATTCAGTTCTATGCTACATTTAGGCCCAGTCATGTCTAACCTAAAAAATATGAGATGTGTTGTTCTCTTTTGGAGTGAAACAGTGGTTATATCGCATCAGCAGAAGTTTCTCAAACCTTCTATCGGACAGTCGGTTCCTTTTCGGGGAAAGCACCAATCCACCTAAACTGAACAGCCTTTCCACTGGTGCACTGGATGGAGTTGGGGTGTTGTATTTCATGTACATCTTTTTGATAGTTGGGAACTGATTCAGAATCTCAAGCTCATGTCCTGACCTTATATAGTCAGTTACTTCATTTTCTGCTGAGAAGCTTTCTTTGGGCTGGTTCTCAAAGTCAAAAAAGTCCATCTCGGCAGGGCTGGCTAGCGGTTGGGGGTCTTGGGACACATTAGCAGTTGCAGGAGCAGCTTTACGACACTCTGTGATCAGAAGCTCCTTCACGTGCACTCGGCTATGCTCATCTCTCAGCCAACGCAGCTTAAACCTCGGACAAGTGGCCGCTGCAAGAAGTCCTTCTTGGCTATCCAGAACTGCATCAAAACGAGTCTTGATGGCCTGTAACATACAATATGATGGAATTAAGAATTTATTTATGTTCCTATATAAATTTTAACAATTCCAACTTACGTACCCTGCCTTTAAGTTAATTTGACCACTTAATTTTAATGTTCATGATTAATGATCATTAACAATATCCCTAATATTGAGCTGGGATGATTATTAGGTTTTTCATTGTATCATTTTAAAATTTCATTTGTACACACCGCTTAAAACAAATTGAGAAACATTCACAGACCATGTAAACTGTAGACAATGAATAAATAAATAATCCAAAGCAATTTTCAAATAATAACCTTACCTTTACAATGACATCTGGAAGGGTGGCTGTCATTCTAGAGAGGTCATCTTTCAGAGCAAGTGTCTTTGACATCAGGCTTGTGAGTGTTGGTAGTAGAGCCCCATAGGTGCACTCATCTCCTTGCAAGATGTCCAGAGCTACTGTCAGGGGCTTCATCACACTGCAGTATTCTTTCAAGAATTGATACTCCCTTTCAGTAAAGCACTTGATTCCCAGTTTTACACACAGGGGATTAAGTTCATTCAAGGGAATTGTGAGGATTCTGGAAATGGCCTCATACTGGGAATTCCACCTTGTGGACGTGGGTACCATTAGCTTCCTGCGGCTGACTTCCTCCACCTGTTCAGCGGCTAATGTTGATCGACTTGCTTTAGTCCATAGAGCAGAGCACTTTGCAATGCTGCTCCTATATACAGCCTTGGTTTCTGCACAGGAGTTCAGATGTTTCTCAACATCGCTAGTTGAAATCAGGTTAATGGTGTGCGATGCACATCTGTAGTGTGGAGGCAGGCTAAACTGACCATCAGTAGATGGGGCTGAAAGAGCTTCTATGACATCTGTAAAAGTTGGTTCCTCTTCATCATCTTCTTTTTCAGATTCAGACTCCAAATCACAAGGATGATAAACTCTGAATGCTTTGGCAAAATTGGATGCATTATCTGTTACCGTGGCAACAACTTTGCCATGCAGTCCATATGCTGAATGGATTTCTTCAATCTCTGCTCCAATCACATCATATGTGTGGCTGCCTCTAATTCTCTTACATGCCAGGGCGGCCTTGTTGCGCTGTAAAGTGGGATTAATCCAGTGAACTGTTACACCCATGAAACTTTTATTATTCACCGTCCAGATGTCAGCAGTGGTGGATACAAAGTCTGCCTCTTCAAGTGCTGCCTTCAAATTGGAGTTCATTATCTCGTACTCTCTCTCAAGGTATCCCGAAAATGACTTTCTCTGCGGCAGCTTGACACCGCTTTTAGTCGGAATTTTTTCTATGATGCGTCGGAATGATTCAGAATCCACAGTGGAAATCGGCAACATCTCCTCCACTATATAGCCAGCGACGAGCTTCTTCAGTTCAGCGGCACCAAGTCCAGTTGCTCTTAAGTCTATTTTTACCTGTTTAGCAGGAGTGGGACCGTCAGAGGTGGAATCCGATTTAGCAGCTGCAGCAGTAGTGTCAGTCGGGGTCTCTGTGAGCTTCACGTTCCCGTGTCGGTTTGCTAGGTGCTTGCTCAGGTTGGAAGTTGAATTTTTCGATGTAGATAAAAGTTTCCTTCCAACGCAGAGAGTGCAGTGGACACTAATATTTTTGTCATTTTTTACTGAATCAAATTCAAAGTAGTGTCGATACTTCCAACTATCAAATGCTGAATGGGCATGCTCAGTCCCGCGCTCCATTGTTCTCTGTTGTTTTCCGTCGCGGTTGTCGCACGCTTATACGTCACTGTCATGAGACGCGCTTGGCTGAACAAACTAACGCGATAACGCAGCCTGCTTGCGCGGAAGTAACGGCAATTTAATTACTTTTTTGCCATTTTAATCCCTTACTTTACTCGTTACTCAAAAAAAGTAATCAGATTACAGTAACGCATTATTTTTAATGCGTTACTGCCCATCACTGACCGGAAGTGAAACTGAATTTTCTTCAGGATTTTTTAAAGCTGCTTTCTGATGCTCCATTTCCATTTCCAGAATGGTGGGATAAATGGTACATGTTTGTCCTCCTGCACATGCTGAAGGCTTGGAGTAAGTGTGATTTACCTTAGACAGAGATGTAACAAGAGGCGCTCAAACACTGAGTACTAATGAGAAAAATCTGCATGATGTGTGTGGGAGGACATGAAGATAATAAATCTCCTAAGAGCAAGCAACAGTAGGCGTACTGATGATTAATAATGTTGATGGACATGTTTCGGCATTGTATGTATCATTTTTTCCCCCTCCTATTTATTTTTTACTTGTGTTGTTTTATTTTTCCCAGAACCTGTTAATGTTTCACTTCCATCACCATGGCGATATCATCTGTTTCAATTGGGCTGTAAGTGTTTGAGAGGAGGATAGCGGTTCTGATATTTGAGCCACACAGCCTGTCGGTACCCTGTCAGCTCCATTAAACCTTTCCAGTGGCGATGCCAGGCTTTACGTAAATAACAGCAAGCAGTGAAGAGAGTAAAACTGGTTTCAGCTAAAAGCTGAAGAAAAAAACAACACTGCAACATTTCTTTATATAATTAAACTTCTACTCTGGAGTCTGGTCTCATCCCTCTGGCTGTCACTCACTGTTGTCTGATTTTGAATCTCGACAGTCTGTGTCTTGTCATTTTTCTGCTTGTTTCTGTCCTTGCAGTATTCTAACTCAAACGTATGCTCTAGCTTTGTCCTGTGGTTTTGACACATCTGTCGCTCCATTTTTAGCTTGGAGGTTTTCTCCATCTGCAGGTTGACTAATGGCTGTTTGAGAGCTAGCAGCTATATGTTTGATCTGCAGTGTTTCTCAGCAGAAGGTTTAGAGTAAATGTTGAATATCCAAAATAATTGGTAAAATAAGTGGGCTCCTTTTCCCATAAATTGAAGGCTATGTTCAAGTCTACTGACACTTGAATTGGAAATATATATAATGTAATTAGGAAAGGGACATCCCATGTCCCCAACTCCAGTTTTTAGCAACCAGGGTTCAAACAGCTAATACCTTCAAAAGTGACTCTTGTTGGTCTCTCATGACATCCCTCGCAGCTAGAGGGTCCACCAGAGAGGTGTCCTTTCTAGTTCCTAGTTTCCTAGGAGTAGTCCGAGTTTTCTAGCTTATGGGCGTTAGGTAACAACCATAAAAGTTAGATTAAAATTAGCTGATGTGTATTTGTGTAGGATGGGGGGCTCCCTTATAAACCTCCTCCACACTGAAATGACTAGATCCAGGTGGTTTGGGCATCTGCTAAGGATGTGCTTTTGAGGCCTTCCATGGGAAGTGTTTTATTCATTCACCAGGTGAAGACCTCAGGCCACAGCAAGGACTCTCACGATGGATGGATATGTTTGGATGGATAAAACATTCATGCTGCATGATAATTTTGTTAACTGGATTCAACCGTCTGTACACAGTAAAACATTGATTGCTAATATTGCAGGGTAATTTTATTCTAACCTAGACAGTGTATTTACAACTATTTGTAGCGTAAACCATCTCAAACAGCAAAGTTAAAAGTCAGTATTAAATTCTGCAGACTTGCAGTGTTTTTCTACTCTACAGGGGGTTAGTTTAATTTACCTGCCTATTTTAATACATGTCTCTGTTCATTTTAACACTAATTTGAATGAAAATAACACTGAATATGTGACACTGGCTAAAGAGGGAATTTTACTCTATTTTCAAGTGGGACCAAATGTTATCTGAAAGGAAGTTAAAATTCAACTCATCTAGAGTTAAAATGACTCTGATTTCTTTACTGTGTAAGTTCATGAAGCTGGATTACTCTGATAGGTTCTTTAAGTTTCATGCAATGGTTTAGGAGCTCTTTAGCTAAAAGAATGACAGATTGACTCTAGCGGTTTTGTAAAACACTGCATTTTAGCTCAATATCTATAAAACTGACTGAGTTGTAGACGTATTGGCACAATTAGCTGTGGTGGCCATCTTGTATTGAGTTGACTTCAAAAGATAATCAGTTGTACATGTTCATCTAGTTATTCATGAATTCCCTCAGTGGCTCCTGAGTATGAACACAAAAATAGGCAAAAACATTATTGGATAGCAAAAAAATAATGAAAACATAAAGTGTCTTTTTTAATAAAAAAAATCTACAACTACAGAGACTGAAAAACAGTAGANCCATAGAGCAGAGCACTTTGCAATGCTGCTCCTATATACAGCCTTGGTTTCTGCACTGGAGTTCAGATGTTTCTCAACATCGCTAGTTGAAATCAGGTTAATGGTGTGCGATGCACATCTGTAGTGTGGAGGCAGGCTAAACTGACCATCAGTAGATGGGGCTGAAAGAGCTTCTATGACATCTGTAAAAGTTGGTTCCTCTTCATCATCTTCTTTTTCAGATTCAGACTCCAAATCACAAGGATGATAAACTCTGAATGCTTTGGCAAAATTGGATGCATTATCTGTTACCGTGGCAACAACTTTGCCATGCAGTCCATATGCTGAATGGATTTCTTCAATCTCTGCTCCAATCACATCATATGTGTGGCTGCCTCTAATTCTCTTACATGCCAGGGCGGCCTTGTTGCGCTGTAAAGTGGGATTAATCCAGTGAACTGTTACACCCATGAAACTTTTATTATTCACCGTCCAGATGTCAGCAGTGGTGGATACAAAGTCTGCCTCTTCAAGTGCTGCCTTCAAATTGGAGTTCATTATCTCGTACTCTCTCTCAAGGTATCCCGAAAATGACTTTCTCTGCGGCAGCTTGACACCGCTTTTAGTCGGAATTTTTTCTATGATGCGTCGGAATGATTCAGAATCCACAGTGGAAATCGGCAACATCTCCTCCACTATATAGCCAGCGACGAGCTTCTTCAGTTCAGCGGCACCAAGTCCAGTTGCTCTTAAGTCTATTTTTACCTGTTTAGCAGGAGTGGGACCGTCAGAGGTGGAATCCGATTTAGCAGCTGCAGCAGTAGTGTCAGTCGGGGTCTCTGTGAGCTTCACGTTCCCGTGTCGGTTTGCTAGGTGCTTGCTCAGGTTGGAAGTTGAATTTTTCGATGTAGATAAAAGTTTCCTTCCAACGCAGAGAGTGCAGTGGACACTAATATTTTTGTCATTTTTTACTGAATCAAATTCAAAGTAGTGTCGATACTTCCAACTATCAAATGCTGAATGGGCATGCTCAGTCCCGCGCTCCATTGTTCTCTGTTGTTTTCCGTCGCGGTTGTCGCACGCCTATACGTCACTGTCATGAGACGCGCTTGGCTGAACAAACTAACGCGATAACGCAGCCTGCTTGCGCGGAAGTAACGGCAATTTAATTACTTTTTTGCCATTTTAATCCCTTACTTTACTCGTTACTCAAAAAAAGTAATCAGATTACAGTAACGCATTATTTTTAATGCGTTACTGCCCATCACTGCCTGTGACACACCTGTAAAACACCTGTTCTATACCTGTCACACACCTGTTCCATACTTGTCACATGCCTGTTAAACACCTGTTCTATACCTGTCACACACTTGTTCTATACCTGTCACACACTTGTTCTATACCTGTCACACACCTGTCCTATACCTGTCACACACCTGTTCCATATCTGTGACACACCTGTTAAAAATGCCTGTCTCACGCTGTAAACCACTATTTTAAAATCTTTTTCATATCTGTGCTAATCCTATTCTTAGTTTGCACTACACCTGTCCTTAATCCTGCTTCACCTGATTAACACCTCACCTACTCCTTTTTTACACCTGTCCAGATTTACTTCACATCTGTCAGACCCTTCCTTCACCTCTCCTAACTTGTCCCACACCTGACTTATTCCTGACCTGGTTTAGTCTTTACACCTGTCCCCCACTGGATCCACTCATCAAACCTGATTTTATCACCTGTACATCACTAGTTGTTTTTGTCCTACCTTTTCTACCTGTCCATCAGCAGCATCACATGACCACCTTTTGTCTCACATGTCCATCCTCAGATAGAAAACCTGAAGTCTCACGAGGCTGACCGAGACAAGATGGCTTCTGCAGACCAGTTTTACCTGCAGTTGCTGAATGTCCCCAGGTGAGAGGACAGCTCCACCTGTTGCTCACACTGATAAAAACAAAGAGACACACCTGAGAAACACACCTGTCTGCTGCTGAGACGCATTTATTTTGTGTGTTTTAGCTATGCGCTGAGAATCGAGTGTATGCTGTTGTGTGAGGAGAGCAGCGGCGTGTTGGAGGCGCTCGCGCCCAAAGCCGAGCTATTGGACCGAGCCTGCCAGAGTTCGTAAACACAACCAGTACACACCAAACTACACACTGTAGCACAGGAGGCTTATGGACGGGTGAATTACCTGTTAAACCCAACTAGTTTCCATTCAGACTCACCTGATCCTCAGAGTTTTGCTGTTACACCTGCTGATGTCATTAAAAAGCTCCAAACCTTCAAGACATCATAATTTAGTCATTAACTCTCTAAAATACTTCCATTGTTGCCTAAAACTCATCAGAATGTTCATAATATGTATCATGTTTTCATCATATTTTAGTGTTTAGGCTTTTTTTATTCACTGGATTTTCCTGCTGATTTAAAGGCTAAAATGTAACATTTAGTGCCCCCTGCTGGTTTGTCATAAAAAACTACCTTTTACTTTCACATTGCTGCAGTTTGAGTCTAACGTGCGTGTGTGTGTTTGTGTGTGTGTATGTGTGCGTGTGTGTGTATGTTTGTGTGTGCGTGTGTGTGTGTATGTTTGTGTGTGCGCGCGTGTGTGTGTGTGTATGTTTGTGTTTGTGTGTGTGTATGTTTGTGTGTGTGTGTGTGTGTGTGTGTGTGTGTGTGTGTGTGTGTGTGTGTGTGTGTGTGTGTGTGTGTGTGTGTGTGTGTGTGTGTGTGTGTGTGTGTGTGTGTGTGTATGTTTGTGTGTGTGTGTGTGTGTGTGTGTATGTTTGTGTGCGTGTGTGTGCGTGCGTGTGTGTATGTTTGTGTGCGTGCGTGCGTGTGTTTGTGTGTGTGTGTGTGTGTATGTTTGTGTGTGTGTGTGTGTGTGTGTGTGTGTGTATGTTTGTGTGCGTGTGTGTTTGTGTGTGTGTATGTTTGTGTGTGTGTGTGTGTCAGGTCTGAGGGAGAGCACCCGTCTACCCAGTTTCTGCAAGCTCATCCTTAATGTTGGAAACTTCCTGAACCATGTAAGAGTCGTGTTTATTTTTATTCTGGATTATTTTACAGATTGCTGAGGTCAAAATCGTTACATGAATGTTCAGATCCACTCAAACACAGAACACACACACACACACCTCTGTTGGTGGTCGGAGGTTTGATGTGATTGGTCATCGCTGTAGTCATGTGACGTGTGGTTCTGTTCATCAGGGGACTCACACCGGGAACGCTGATGGGTTTAAGATCGGAACTCTTCTCAAACTGGCAGAAACCAAAGCCAACAAGTCCAGAATCACACTGCTGCACCACATCCTGGAGGTAATCACACACACACAGAGTTCTGGTCGAGCTGCTGGTTCAGACCCACCGGCTGCTTTAATCAGCTGTTTGCTGTTTGACCATCAGGCGGTGGAGGAGAGCCATCCGGACCTGCTGAACCTGCCTGATGACCTGCTAATCTGTGAAAGGGCTGCTGGGTAAACGGACTAAACGCTGGGAATCCTTATTCTCCTCCTCGTGAATCACCAACAAAACAAAAGTTCTGTGTTCTGTTTCTGATGTTCTTCTGCAGCGTGAACACGGAGTCCATTCAGTCTGAAGGAAACCTTCTGATGACCAGGCTGAAAACATCTGAGAAGAAGGTTTCCTCCTCCTCTGAAGATGTGAAGGAGCAGTACCTGTCTGCCATCCAGGTGAAACAGCAGGCTCCGCCCCCAGCGGGAGGCTTTAGCGGTCTGCGTCTCACCGGTCTTCCAGAACATTCTCTTCCTTCATCTTCATCTTTTTCTTCTGTGGTTTATTGTCAGGAGAGTCATCAAGCATGTGAGCAGCTGCAGCAGGTGATGTCCTCAGTGGAGGACAGGAGGCGGGACCTGGCTAACTACCTGTGTGAGGACAGCAGCAGCTTCTCCCTCGATGATCTCTTCAGCACCATCAAGACCTTCAGAGGGCTTTTCCTCCGGACCATCAAGGTAACCGGGTGGTTCTGAGCAGGTCTCAGGTGTTATTAGGTAACCGGGCGGGTCTGAGCGGGTCTCAGGTGTTTTTAGGTAACCGGGCGGGTCTGAGCGGGTCTCAGGTGTTATTAGGTAACCGAGCGGGTCTGAGCGGGTCTCAGTTGTTCTTAGGTAACCGGGCAGGTCTGAGCGGGTCTCAGGTGTTCTTAGGTAACCAGGTGGGTCTGAGCGGGTCTCCAGTGTTCCTAGGTAACCGGGCGGGTCTGAGCGGGTCTCAGGTGTTTTTAGTTAACCGGGAGGGTCTGAGCAGGTCTCAGGTGTTTTTAGTTAACCGGGCGAGTCTGAGCGGGTCTCAGTTGTTCTTAGGTAACCGGGCGGGTCTGAGTGGGTCTCAGGTGTTATTAGTTAACCGAGCGGGTCTGAGCGGGTCTTAGTTGTTCTTAGGTAACCGGGCGGGTCTGAGCGGGTCTCAGGTGTTCTTAGGTAACCAGGCAGGTCTGAGCGGGTCTCAGGTGTTATTGGGTAACCAGCAGGTCTGAGCGGGTCTCAGGTGTTCTTAGTTAACTGAGCGGGTCTCAGGTGTTGTTGGGTAACTGGGCGGGTCTGAGTGGGTCTCAGGTGTTCTTAGGTAACCGGGCGGGTCTGAGCGGGTCTCAGGAGTTCTTAGGTAACCAGGCAGGTCTGAGCGGGTCTCAGGTGTTCTTAGGTAACCAGGCAGGTCTGAGCGGGTCTCAGGTGTTATTGGGTAACCAGCAGGTCTGAGCGGGTCTCAGGTGTTCTTAGGTAACCGGGTGGGTCTGAGCGGGTCTCAGGTGTTCTTAGTTAACTGAGCGGGTCTCAGGTGTTGTTGGGTAACCGGGCGGGTCTGAGCAGGTCTCAGGAGTTCTTAGGTAACCGGGAGGGTCTGAGCGGGTCTCAGGTGTTATTAGTTAACCGAGCGGGTCTGAGCAGGTCTCAGGTGTTCTTGGGTAACCGGGCGGGTCTGAGCGGGTCTCAGGTGTTGTTGGGTTGAATTTTCATTCATCAAATATTCTTTTTTTGTTTTGTTTATCAGGAGAATGAAAGTCATAGAGAGCAGGAGAAGAGGAGGATGAGGCTAGAAGAAGAGAAGAAACTTAAAGGAGACAGTACCAAGAAGACCAGTGAGTAATTCCACCTTAAGCAGACCCTTGGGTCACCTGATTCGGGGAGTCAGATCCTGAGTGTGTTTGTGTTCCAGTCAGGAAGGATGCGAGTCCGAAGGACGAAGGCTGCATCATCGACAACCTGCTGGCTGAGATCAGGAAAGGCCACAACCTGAGGAAGACCAGACCACGAAGTCGGAGGGGCAGCCGGGTCCAGGGTGAGGACTGAGGTGGACTTCATCTCTGGAGTCTGGTTCTGATTCTGAATCCATTGTTTTTATGTTTCAGGACGTTCGGTGATCCGGAGGTCCAGGGCTATGGATGAGGTGGATTCTACGGCCTCCAGCCAATCACAGGAGGCCTCAGAGCGGGTCCAGGTCCCCACAACCCTATCTGCTGAGCCTTCAGTTTCCAACCAATCAGAGAAGGCTTCAGAGGCGGGGCCAAACTCTGCTGCGCCGTCCTCAAAAACAGATGAACAAAAGCCCTCAGAAGGGCTTCAGGTCCCCACAAGCCCCCCCTCCAAAGCAGAACCAGAACCTGGGTCAGCTGAACCTGACAGAGCTCCATCAAAGACCCAGGACCTTTGTAAACCCTCCACGTCGGCTGGTTCTGGCTCTGAGGAAAACCAGAGCCTGAAGGGGGTCCAGGACTCGGAGATCAGGAGTTCTGGAGGCAAACAGGAAGTCCAGCTGAGGTCAGAGGATAAAACAGAGAACAAAGATGTTAACGGTTTCAGCCGGATCCAGGAGTCTAGCTTCGAGGAGATCACCATAACGGAGGTCACAAGAATGCAGGCAGATGATGATGAAGAGTCTGGTTCAGAGACGCCCAGAATGGATTCAACAGGTACGGGAACACCTGAGCAGAGTTTAGGATCAGCTGTCCGGTTAGATTCACCAGAGCGTTGTTTTAGGTTCAAGTTTGTTTTCTGACTTTTATTTTATAGGATTCAGAATAAAACCTTCAACAAAAGATTTGATTTCATTCCTAGTTTTCATGTTAAACAGAGTTTCTACATGTTGTTGCTGTTGCTGTTTTTGTTGTTGCTGTTGTTGTTGCTGTTTTTTGTTGTTGTTGCTGTTTTTGCTGTTGCTGTTTTTGTGGTTTTTATTGTTGTTGCTGCTGTTGTTTTTTTGCTGCTGCTGTTGTTGTGTTTGTTGTTGCTGTTTTTGTTGTTGCTGTTGTTGTTTTTGTTGTTGCTGCTGTTGTTTTTTTGCTGCTGCTGTTGTTGTGTTTGTTGTTGCTGTTTTTGTTGTTGTTGTTGCTGTTTTTGTTGTTGCTGTTGTTGTTTTTGTTGTTGCTGTTGTTTTTGTTGCTGTTTTTGTTGTTGCTGCTGTTGTTTTTGTTGCTGTTTTTGTTGTTTTTGCTGTTGCTGTTTTTTGTGGTTTTTGTTGTTGCTGTTGCTGTTTTTGTTGTTGCTGCTGTTGTATTTGTTGCTGCTGCTGTTGTTGTGTTTGTTGTTGCTGTTTTTGTTTTTGTTGCTGTTGTTTTTGTTGTTGCTAATGTTGTTGTTTTTGTTGTTGCTGTTGTTGTTTTGTTGTTGATGTTGTTGTTTTTGTTGTTGCTGTTGTTTTTGTTGCTGTTTTTGTTGTTGCTGCTGTTGTTGTTTTTGTTGTTGTGTAAACAGCCTCACAAACTAGGATTAGCGTCTCAGGATAATAATGGCTGCTAATTCTGGATCATCTCACCTTCTGAAAGCTTCTTTTATTATGAGAGAACAAATGTGTGACATCACTTTCTTCTGACCAATCAGGTCTCAGGAAAGTGAACCTGGACCGTGTTTATGATGTTCTCACCTGAGTGTCTGTTTACCTGCAGGAAACGTCGACTGTCTCGGGAGCAAAAGCTCTAACAAGAAGAAGGGATGTGTTTTACAGTGAGGTGAGAGGATGTTTTTATTTTTTATTTATGGTTTCTAATCAAATGATTCTTTCAAATTAAACCTTCAGTTATTAAAATTCTTGTTTCTTCTTCTGTGGTTCTAGGTGAGCTAAGGAGGAGGACACGTCTCCATGGCAACAGGACTTACTGCAGCAAAAGTGTAAAACAGAAATAATAAAAAAGTGATGCAACAAACCCTGATCTGATCGTAAAGAAACGTTCAATAACTTTCTGTCTTTGCTGTAAAAAATATCAGCGTGATGTGTTTTTGTACCTGAACAGAAAGGTGATGTGAAGTGGGCGGAGCTTTACTTTTTAATTGATTGTTTCAAAGGTTTCACTTCCTGCTTCATGACTCCGAATCTTTGAGTTCACATTTATTTATCTAAACAGCTGTTTTGTCTTTTCTGGAAACAAGTTGAATGTAAAAAGTTCAGTTGTGAGTCTTTCAAGTTTTTTTTTCTCTTGTAAAATATCTGAATTTGTATGTTTAAAAGACCCATTTTCCTACACTTTATATATTTATTTGATCCAGAAATAACTGGTGGTCTTCACTTCTGTCCTCTCTGAACTGATCTCAGATCAGAACTTTAAGGTTCCCGAAGCTATCCTTCAAGGCCTTTCAGAATAAAAGCCTTCTGCAGTCTTTGATTAAACAGCTGGGTGTGCTGTGCACTTTTAGGATTTAAAGATTTTCCAGGAAGTTTCTAGTCTGGATAAATCACAGCTTGTTGGGTTTTATGGTTTAAAACCAAAACTTTAAAGATGAAAACTGAACTTTTAACCCTTGAAAATAAATATTTTACAGCTTTGGAACTTGTGGCACGTCTGCATCTGTAAAGTATAAACAGAATCAAATCTGCTGGTAATTATTTAATTTGTCATAAAGTGAATTTATTCTGATCGGTTATTGTTCTCACTGAGAGGCGTTCAAGGACTCAAAAATAATAGGAAATTTTAGATCCCAGTCATAGTTTATAAGATGTGATGTTTCAGCGCCACATTTACTCAAAATGACAGCCGCAGCTGCTAATGTTTACATTGAGGTGACGTCATGTCAAAACGGAGCTACGTTAACACGTAGTCACGTGACCACAGCTAAACCCTGAGCTTTAATTGATGATCATTTGATTATTGAAGGATTTATTGATGCGCGTGCTGAAGCTGAAGATCAGTCAGCGCCGGCTCTCAGACCGGAAACGGCTCGCCTTCACAATAAGAGCATTGATCACGTCCAGCTGGCTAAAGTCTGAATTTCTTTAGTTTAACGGTTTCGTTATTTGTTTTGTCAGTTTGAATGAAACTTTTAATGCATAACAATGTTTGGAGGTTCTGTGCGTTATTAGAAGAGTTTTTTATTTAGACCTTTGTTTTTGTGACATTTTGGAGGTGGCGCACAGCGATGCTTTTATTTTGAAGGCGTGGTGCTGCACTTCCTGTGTCGTAGCCGTTCACGCAGTGCGTCTTGACGCTTGACGCAGCGGGTGGCTGCTGGTGCGTCAGGAGGAGACGGAGAGATGCCATAACAGCAGCAGCATCAGCACCAGAGACCGAGCCGAGCCGAAACCCGAACCGCCTCCAGAGTCCGGCTCTGCGGGGCGCCTCTGATGCTCTGGCCGCCTTGCAGCGACTCAGTCCGGGTTTACATCGGCGGAGAGCAGCGGAGGAGCGGCGGAGGTAAGAGGATGACAGGGCGTGGAGGAGGGGGTTTGGACCGGACCATACCTGTCTGTCTGTCTGTCTGCGGTGGTTTATCTGCAGACCGGACAGAAGGAACCGGAACCGGAGCTGCTCCTTCTGTCCGGTCTCCAGTCCCGGATGAGGCCCTGAGGGATGCAGGACCAGCCTGTCCGTCTCCTCCAGCATCCTGGTGTGTGCGTGCACGTTTCTGTGCGCGCGCACGTGGTATCCGGGCGCGGCTTGGTTGGAATGATGGTGGTGGTGGTGATGATGATGATGGTGGTGATGATGATGATGATGATGATGATGATGATGATGACGATGATAAGGGTCTAAACTGGATCTGCTCCATGGTTTAAGAAGATTGGCGGGTCACGTGATGTGACGTAGGCCAGGGTACCGTGCGCACGTGTATGTTGATGTTAGCATGAATGATCTAGCAGACCTGGTTAGAGCTAACATGCTCTAATTCTCAGGTTTTATGTCTCAGATCTCAGACTGAACCAGCAGAGCAGCTAAATGTCAGAACCCAGAGCAGAACTGTTCCTCTTGAACAGCCACAGTTTGGAGAAACAGAGATCGGGTTTGACCAGGGTCGGTTACAAAGGGAAGTTCTAGTCTTGTGCGGGCCCTTTAAAACTCGACTGATGTTCATCTTTTTTGACTCGATGATTTTGGCAGAAGTAGGACATTCTGAACAGATGTTTTTGTTTTCAGGCAGTAATCCTCTAGCTGTTAGCTCCTCAGTCTGCTCAGAGCCAATCTCTGTTTCTCTGAACTGAAGCTGTTCAGGTAACATTCCCACAGAAACCTGAAGCTGAACCACAGCTTTGACCTTTAACCTGCTGTTACGTTTTTGACCTCTGACCTCAGAGTGGACCCGTTGGAACGTCCGCTCCTGGGAGGGACGATTCTGTCAGAACCCACAGCAGCTTCTCAAACGTCTCTCTGATGTTTGCAGGATAACCAGCTGAACATCGCTCTCTTCCTCCGTCTCCCAGGATGCACTGCGGTTTCCGAGCAGGCCTGTGAAGATGAGTGTGACATCATGGTTCCTGGTGAGCAGCTCGGGGACTCGGCACCGCCTCCCCCGGGAGATGATCTTTGTGGGCCGAGAGGACTGCGAGCTCATGCTGCAGGTGAGTCCGTTCAGGAAGAACCGGACCGACGGGATCCGGTCTGAGCTGGACCCGAGTCCCAGCAGCTCTGGTGAAGCTGAGGTCTTCAGATGGATCATCTCACCTTCTGGAAGCTTCAGTGAAGCTAAACGTCCTCATGAAGTTCTCCAGACCTCTCGAAGGACTTTGACACGTTTCCTGATTTTATCCGTCTGTAGCGTTCCACTCTCTATTATTCCTTCTCTCCAGCCTCCTTCTCTTCTCGTCATCGTTAGCTTCTTCTTTCTTTTGATCTTCCTCCATCTTCCTCTTCTTTTTTTTGTTTCCCTCTTTCTCCTTGTCCTCCATCCCTATTGTCCCTTTCTTCATCCTTTTTATCATCTCTTTGTCTTCCTTGTTATCCCCTTCATCACCTTCATCAGCTCATCCTGATCTCATCTTTCTCACCAATGAGCTTATTGTCCTTTTCTGTCTCCTCCCCTCACTGCTCTCTTTCTCTCTTCCTCTCCCTCCGTCATCTTCTTCATCCTCCTGTACACACCTCCTCTCCTCCTCAAACCTCACATCTGAAACGATTTCAGCTTCTGTTGATGTGTGTGTGTGTGTGTGTGTGTGTGTGTGTGTGTGTGTGTGAACAGTCGCGCAGCGTGGACAAACAACACGCCGTCATCAATTACAACCCGACAACCGATGAGCACCTGGTGAAAGACCTGGGCAGCCTGAACGGGGTCAGAACACACACACACACACACACACACACACACACACACGCACGCGCACACACACACACACACACACTTCACGATGAAGGAACTTTGTGTTCAGTTTTAAGGTTTTAATATTAAATATGATTCATTATTGAGACAAACACATTAAATAAAAATAATCACACATGAGCCCATTTTTATTCTGTCTTTGTGATAAATATAGAATTTTACACATTTTTATTAGAATTATCAGAATGATGAATAAAACTGGAAAAGTTTCATTTCTGCTGCTTTAAAGACCCGTCAGACGGTTCTGTTTTTAGTGTTTTTATTGTGAGATAAAGATGTTTTTATTTTCAGAGCAGGTTAAACTTCTCTCTGGTTTCCTGCAGACGTTTGTGAACGACCTGCGGATCCCAGATCAGACCTACATCACCCTCAAGCTGTCTGACATCATCCGCTTTGGATACGATATCCTTCAGACTGTGTGTGTGCGTGTGTGTGTGTGTGTGTGTGTGTGTGTGTGTGTGTGTGTGTGTGTGTGTGTGTATTTAGCAGCAGCAGCCTGATTTGTACAGGAAATATAAAACTGTGTTTATCAGCTGACCTTTGGTAACCTTACATGTGGGCGACACCATGATCCAGCGTGTTGTTGTTTACATGTAGAAGTACTACATACGTGTAGTACCACGAGAACCCAGCCTCCTAAATAAATTGTTTTGCAGCATGAAAAATACAGCAGTCAGCTGCAGATGAGCCTGAAAGCTGCTGAGGGGAAGAAAAGTGATGAAGATGAGCGTCAGCGAGGCGAAAAATCCCAGAGCAACAAGAGTCTGACACAAGGTAGCAAACAAATCCCACAAACACGAGTCTGACACAAAATCCTGCCGACACGAGGGAGCGGGAACAGCGGGCAGGTCGGGGGTTGTGTTCATGTCTGCAGACACGCTCCTGCTGCTGACTCAGGTCGTTCTGCTTCTACGATGTTCAGCAGAATCTGCTGTTCCCGTTCAGCTCTGAAGGATAAAGAGAGCTGATCCCTGATCTGCTCTAATATCCCTCCTCATTTCTTTAATCCATCATATAAACGTCCCCGACTCCCTGTTGCTGTTTTAGTCCAGAGAAGAAAAAGATATTTTCATGTGCGTAAGCGTCTAGAAGTGTGACTGCATGTTTGTGACAGACGCTCCGGTGAGTCGGCCCACTCCTCTCTACGGTCAGCCATCTTGGTGGGGGGAGGAGGATTATGGGAGTAAAGTCCAGAGCAGCGATCAGCCTCATCCAGGTAAACACAAAGAAATAGAATCATACGTCCTGGTCAGAGAATCAGTTTAAAATATTATTTATTTTTCTCTTAGATGTTCATAAAGACGCTCCCGCCGTGGATACGGAATATTCCGGAGCGCTCTCAGATTCCCAACCGAAGACCGTCTTTCCTCCATACCACCGTGAGCCCAGCTACTTTGAGATTCCCACCAAGGACTTCCAACACCAGAAAACCTCGGGGGCGGAGCTTCATGAGATCCCCACCAAGGACACGGATGCCCCCCAGGCCCCGCCCTCTCCCCCCACACCAACCCCGCCCATCGTTCAGAGCCACGCCTCCT
Organism: Aphyosemion australe; assembly: GCA_006937985.1. Taxonomy (NCBI): domain Eukaryota; kingdom Metazoa; phylum Chordata; class Actinopteri; order Cyprinodontiformes; family Nothobranchiidae; genus Aphyosemion; species Aphyosemion australe. The sequence goes on from SSNS01000344.1 coordinate 184,034, forward strand.
TCACCATCGAGTTTGATGACTGCATGCCGGGGAAGATCAAAATCAAGGACCACGTCACCAAGTTCTCCACCCGCCAGAGGAAGTCACAGGCTCCGCCCACCAAGGTCGCCATTAATGCTGCACCTGCAGAAATGATGTCAGCACAGAACAAAGTGGCTGATTGGCTGGTCCACAGTGATGTCAGCATGATGAGGAGGCATGCCCCATGTGAGGACGTTTACAGCACCAAGAGTGACCTCGCCATGAACATCAAGACCCTCAAAGGTAAGAAGGACACCTGTTCTCAAAGGTGACGCTAAAAGCTTGTTGCACATGGAGCAGTGACCCGAGCAGTAGTGAACGTGATCCTGGGTGGAGTTTTCCTTAAAAGATGATTTTAGAGGTTCTGATGCTTGTTCATTGTCAGCAGGTCACCATCATGAAGATGGAACCCAGAGTGACTCAGAAGACCCGGTACTTACAGACAGAAGTACATCCCACCATTCTGCCCAACCCGAGGAGCCTGAGACACCACAGCAGATGGGCCAATCGGGTCAGCAGCCTCCTCCAACACAAAAGCTTCACCAAATGCTGCAGTTCTCCCCACCTAGGCAAGCTCCAGCCTCACCTGTGGCCCCTGAACGGCCCCTGTCTGAGAGCCCTCCTCAGCCCCCATCCCCCATGGAAATGCCCAAACAGGGACCTCCAGAACACCTCACCCAGCAGGCCTTCATCATCGAGTTCTTTGACGATAACCCTCGTAAGAAGCGCTCCCAGTCCTTCACACACAACCCTGCTCACGCCGACTCTTATTCTGCCCTTAAAGCCAAGCTGGAGCGGCGTAAAGGAGGCGAGAGACCAGCATCTGTACATGGACACATCCCTCCCACCCAGCAGGTCACAGTTCCCCTAAAGGGTCAGGGCCACAGCGGCCCTCAAAGGTCCAGCTCTCTCAAAAGGGAGAAGACCGAGGGTGATGGAGCGTCTTCGAGTTCCTCCTCTCGCTCCTCTTCAGGCATCGTAATCAGACCTTTTGGCAGCGTTGGAAAGAAGTCGAAGCTCGCCCAAGAGTTCGCTGCTGAGTTCCTGAAGGATTCTGGTCAGAATGAGACCTCCCCAACCAGGACCAAGATGTCACCTCCCCCAATGTCTGCCCCACCGGTGATGGTGTCTCCCCCTCATGCACAGATTCCCTCCCCACCAGACCCTCCAGCACCCACTTCAGTCTCCTACCCTGCATCACCCTTACAGCATCAAGCAACCTCAAGGGCCTCCATACCGCCCAGCGCTGTTGGCCAGGTGTCCTCTCTGGTCCACCCATCTGGAACCCTGATATCCCCCATGTTGTCCCTGGCTGTTCGTGGTGGAGACCCCAAATCTCCCCAAAGGATGGTGAGGAACGAGGAAGACGACAGTCTGAGTGATGCTGGGACGTACACCATTGAGACAGAGTCACAGGACAAGGAGGTGGAGGAGGCTCGCAACATGATTGATCAGGTGAAGTCCCAGCGACCATCGAGTGAGGGTGTTTCTGCTCTTATTGGCTAGGATGGGAAGGGTTCTGTGGTTTGGATAGAAAGGCTCCAAGGCTGGTTGGTCAGCACGTGTGAAAACAATTCCTTTGAAAATTTGCTAAAGTCGAGTTGGTTCTGTAAAGGTTTAACTGTGAAATGGAGTTAGCTTGAATTTTAAAACGTTTGGAGCTATGCATGAGACATCTTGTCCTTCCTGCTTCTTCCTGTTGTGGTGGTCCTGCACCCTCCTTATGCATGCCCTGTCTCCGACAGGTGTTTGGTGTCCTCGACTCTCCAGAGTACAGTGGTGTGACCACAGCGGTCTATAGACCTGTTATAAATGATGGCAAGGATGAGCAAGCTAACCTGCCTAGTGGTGGTAGTACTGTGGACCCGTTGCATGGCTTTATCCCAGTTGCTCTCAGTGGCACCCCAACTGGCCCCATTCAGGTAACACCCGAACAGAACCTGGAGAGACACCTTTGTTGCATGCTCTTTGTGCTAGCACTCAGACTTATCTCTCATTTCTTCTGTTATAGTTTGTAGTTTGTCATGTCTTGGTTGACTCTGTTTTCTTGTCTGATCACGTTTCCTTCAGGTTCCTGCAGGGCTCGAGGGACCTAAGTGGGTTTCCCGGTGGGCCAGTTTAGCAGACAGCTATGCTGAACCTGGTTCCACTCCACCTCAAGGGGAAAGCATAGAAGGTAATGTTGATGTCTCCTCTAGTTTGGATCAATTGCAGTTTTGACCTGACCGTGTTCATTTTTGAAACCCAAAACAACCGTTTTTTTCTCTTAGATCTGTGTTTGAGCCGTTCAATGGGAAGTTACAGCTACGACACCTCTGAGTCGGAGACCACCCACAGCTCCAGAACCAGACGACTGTTGCCTCAGGTGCCTCCAGAGAAGCTGGATAGCATCCCCCCGAGCATTCTGATCAGACACGACTCTTACCAAGGCCAGGAGTCTCTGGATAGAGGTTCTGGTCCTCCTTGTCCACAGGACTCCACCCAACGCTTGGCTGTTCACGACGACTTGGACCCAGACAGCCTGAGTGATGCCAGTCGCTCTGAAGATGGTCCTGTTCTGGACAAAGCCAACAGATATGAAGCCAGGACTGGACATATTTCTCCAGGTGCTTGGGGTCATCACTCTAAAGTTCAGGAGAAAGTTTCTCCAACAAACAAATCCACCTCCTTCTACATCGGTGCTGAGGATTATCCAGGCAAGCTGGACCAGACCCGCAGCCCGGCACTGCCTGAAAGAACTCGAGACGCCCCTGTTAAACCTCCTCCTACCACTGTCCTGATCCGACACTTGAGTGGACATGAACCCAGGAGAACAGGAGTCAAACCCAACAGCTCTGCTCCAGACCTTCAAACACATGACAAGGATTACGTTCCCACTAAAGACAACTCCTTGACCTCTATTGTACGGCAGGAGAGCTTCACCAAAGACCGGCCCAGTGACACCATCCAGATGAAGAAGCTGCCCCACATCTCCAGCCACCCGTCCATTAGAGACTTGGAGCAGAGACGTGAGGGTTTCCAGGACACGCAGCCCTTCCTCCAGGAAGCAGAGGGGACTCTGTCCTCTCTGGACACCAAGTTGCCCTCTTCTGGTTCTGGTCGTAGCTCAAAGAAGGGCGGCTCCTCCAGCCACATGGATGATTCTCTGTCTGGTGAGTCAGATGTAGATACGGCCAGCACCGTGAGTCAGGTGAGTAGCAAGAATGCTCCAATGAGCTCCACTTCTAAAAAGAGACCCGCCATCAGCAGCCTTCAGAAGGAGAAGTCATCTTCCAGCCCGTCCATCCAAGAAAAGGGACGACAGCTGAGTGCCCGAGAGCGACTTTCAGAGAAACGTCGCAGCCAGACAACGGCCGATGCTTCTAGCAAGGCAGAGGCAACAAAGCGCTTCCAGATGCGTCGCAGTGCTGGAACCCGGGGCTCTCTGGATTTGTCTGAAAGCCAACCAGGCTCTGGATCTACCTGGACTGAAACAACGTCATCTGATCACGAAGCTTCCCGTCCGTCTAGTCGCACTAAGAAACTCATCGCTCCTCTACAGAAAGAAGACAATGGAAAGACGACTAAGACAGCATCCCAGCAGGTTCTCACCCGGTCCAACAGCCTGTCAGCACCACGGCCGACCCGAGCGTCCATGCTTCGACGAGCTCGCCTGGGTGAGGCCTCGGATAACGAGGGTGCTGAGACTGATCGGGCCTCCCAGAACTCCGACCATATTTCTGCACCACCTAAAGGGTCTGCTGAGGGTAAGAAGCTGTCCAGGCTGGACATTTTAGCCATGCCCAGGAAAAGAACGGGCTCTTTTACAGCTCCCAGCGACAACGAGACCTCCACCAGCCGGGCTGGTTTCTCCAATCGCAGCACCGAACCTGTTGTTGCGGCCAGGAAAACTTCGGTCGGTGATGCCCGCCAGACTGCCAGTAAAGGGGGCGGAGCTCCAGTGAAGCAACCGCTGACCCGAACCCGATCAAGTGGAGCCAAGTACCCCAGCAGTGGTGAGTCCTGACTGGGTTTAAGATGCATCAATGCTTTTGTTCTTTAGTCTGGGGTTTTTCGTTGCTGGGGCATTGAGAGCTTTAGGATCTGCTGTACCTGCTCAGGTTTTACCTGCTCGGGGGTTTAGGGTCCTGAACACCAGCTGGTGATATTTAAACACTAATCCAGGCATCAGTTCAGTTGAGTAATCCTGCCCGTCATGTTAGATTTCCATTCCTTCTGAGATGCTGCTGCTGGTCTGTTGTCATGGAAACACAGTTTCCCTGCATCCGTCTCTTCAGCGATGTTCAGAGATCAGAATGGGGGTCTTCTTCATTGTAAGTCCACATCCTGAATCAAACAAAGGGAAAAGCACAGATCCTGTGGATCTGTTGATTTGTGGAATTTCAGCTGATTTTAGCTTTTTATCGGGTGTAGCACGCCACAGCCTGCAGCTCTCTGATTGGCTGTTTAAACTGTGCTGATTAACCAAAACCAGATGATCATAATTTAAAAGTGTTTAAACTGTTTTAGGCTCTCGTCGTAAACAAAAGGGCTCGGACTTCTCGTCTTCCTCTGAGGATGAATATGAGAAGAACGCTGGTACCGCCAAAACCAAACGCTCCTCCCATCCGACAAGCTCCGCCCAGACACCTCGCAGTCAACGAACAGCCTCCATCAGAACCAAGTCTGTCTCATTAGAGACAGAGGAGGATGAGGACCAGAACGATGTTGACCCCTACCAGAACTGGTCCACCCACAGTGCAGAAATTGCCAAGTGAGATCCACCATGCTTTTGGTTGCCATGTGACGTCCCTCAGACTTGTACGTGATCTTTTTCTTCTGCTGCAGGCTCAGTCAAGACCTAGCCAAAGACCTAGCCATCCTGGCCAAGGAGATCCATGACGTGGCAGGGGACGGGGATTCACCCAGCTCCGGGATGGGAACCACCACCTCACCCAGCTCGCTGCCCAACACGCCAGCCTCCACCATCTCTGCTCGGGAGGAGGTTGGGCATGATCACCTCCATACCACCACTACCATCACACACACAGCCTAAAATCTGGGAACACACACACATCTATCCATGACCAACAGGGGGCAGTCTGAGTTGATTATGATAAATGTGTTTGTGATCCTGCCCTTCGAGCTGATCTCCATCTACCATCAGACTGCTGAAGTCTGGAAGTCAGGCTCCCAGTATTCCCAGTTTACTTTTACATGTGCCTCCTCTGTTGGTACCTGTGTGCTCTAGCTGGCTTCAGAGGACATCTTACATGTTTGCAGGATCTTCTTCATGCTTCTGACTCTCATGATTCATGTCTCTGTTCTGCTGCACAGACGTCATCTGTCTCATACCTGTACGGGGTTCCACCACCTCAGGTGTCCAACTCTGACTCATCAACCCTCCTGCTCTATGACTGGTTCCCTTCCTCCCATCACTAATCCTAACACTCTCCTCCCGTAGTGTTGGATTGTTCTGAAGCACTTTTGAGCTTAGGGTTGAGTTCTGCATGGAAGATCATTAACAACAGAACCACCTCGCTAACAAAACCAGATCCAGATAAGGTCCACAGGGAAAATATTTGATAATAGAATGAAACCAGTTCATCAGAGACAACCACCTCCACATGAGCACACGCTTCCTTAAGTGATTCCGATTTTACTTCTTGCTCCTCTTTTTTACCACACCAAGTAAATGTGAGGATCATCGGCATAAAAATCATTGACAAAAGTCTGACGATTAAATATTCACCCATGTGGTCCCGGCCTTAGCAGAACCTCAACCTCCACATTACCGGAACCCGTCTGGTTGTGTTCTGATCACCTTCTCTATTCCCCCCACCCCCCACCTGTCTCATTCCAGACTAGGTTAGGGTTAGGGTTAGGGTTAGATGACCAGGTTAGGGTTAGAGTTAGATGACCAGGTTATGGTTAGGGTTAGATGACCAGGTTAGGGTTAGATGACCAGGTTAGAGTTAGATGACCAGGTTAGGGTTAGATGACCAGGTTAGGGTTAGGGTTAGATGACCAGGTTAGAGTTAGATGACCAGGTTAGGGTTAGATGACCAGGTTAGGGTTAGGGTCAGATGACCAGGTTAGAGTTAGATGACCAGGTTAGGGTTAGATGACCAGGTTAGGGTTAGATGACCGGGTTAGATGACCAGGTTAGGGTTAGATGACCGGGTTAGGTTAGGGTTAGATGTCAGCTGTTAGGATATCCAGTTAAAAGCATCGATTCTGTTTGAGTTGGACCCAGATTCACTCTGATTTTGCTGTTAATGACCTCCATCAGCCTCCACTGGTGATGAACTGGTGTTACTGGTTCACGGAGCTGCGGCCGGCTCCTCCTGCACTCCTCCGTCTCCCTGGGGCCGTTAAACCTGTCTCCCAGCAGAACTAAAACTCACTGCTGCCCTCCACCATTGCAGCTGCATGTTGACTTGCTGCATGCGTTCACAGAGCACCGCCTCCCCCGACCGGCTGCTGGCTGGTTTGTGACAAACGTTGAGATCTTTCAGATCATTGGGATCTACTCTCTTTCCAGCTGGTCCAGCGTATCCCTGAGGCCAGCTTAAACTACCAGAAGGTTCCCCCAGGTTCTGCTGCCACCTTGGACCTGGACGCGAATATGAACGAGACCGAGCCCGCGTCGTTGCAACGGCGTCCGTGGAACCGCGAAGAGGTCACTGTCAAGTCCAAGGCCAAGTTCACGCCGCAGCTCAGTCCAATCCAAATCTGAAGGATTAAAGTTATGATTGAATCTGACTTGAGTCACTTCAGCCATGACTTGATCCAACAGAAAGTTTAAAGGCTTGAAACGACTCTTTATCTAAACAAAGTTGTGTTTAATTTATGCAAACTTGTAGAAAAGGTTCTGAGATCAGATGTTTGTGTTAATTTCAGATTAGCAGTGGTAATTATGGTTTTAGGACTGAATCAGCTGATGGATGCAGGGACAAGATTAATTAAACTGAACGCAGCGATTCACTGACATTCATGTTCTCCCGCTACAGACAGTAAAAATCCCAGATATTTCTTGTTCTGTTTGTTCCGGGTTTTATTCTCCAACATTTCGGTTCCTTAACGATGATTTTGCCATCGAGGATTCCAGGTGATGAAGTGGTTCAGGTCTTACTCTGTCCAACCGGAGCAGGCCGTCCTCGTCACGTTTTTGGTTTCTGGATGTTTCTTTAGTCTGACGGAAGCAGATAAACCTTCTGCTGAACTTTGTTACATTAATGCTGCTGACCCACGCCTGCTCCATCACCAGTCTGGAGTCTCCTTTTCCTCTTTGGTCCTGAGCACACGGCGGATCAGGAACACGGATCCATCTGATCACAGCTCACTTGTTCTAGATCATAAAGACTTGATGGGTTTGGAATCAGTTCAGAGGAAACAATAATTAGTGACACTAAACCTAAAAAGTGTCATAAAGGAGGAGAAACGTTGAACAGCTGAGTCAGCATCAAGTGATGCTGATTAGGATAAAAAAAACATGAAATATTTTGGGTTTTATTCTGTCTGCAAGGAATTCAGTCATTCTTTTATTTTTGATTTTCCAAACTGGCTTTGAGGTTTTTATCAACATAACATTTTGGAAGCTGGAATCAGGATCTGAGGGAACGCGGCCAGAACTCCTCAGCTCACAGCGAACGTTTGAGCGACTGCTGCAGTTAGTTTTGGCGTGCTGGGAATCAGAGCTGATGATGAAGCTGCGCTGAGCTCATCTTCCTCCTCTGTGTGTTTGTGACTGAACTCTTCAGGTGATCCTGGACAACCTGATGCTGAACCCGGTCTCTCAGCTGTCCCAGGCCATCCGGGAGAACACGGAGCAGCTGGCGGAGAAGATGAAGTAAGAGAGGTTTAGGCCTCCAGTTTAGATGTTTGAGATCATCAGAAACCTCAAATTAGCTCCTCGCTTTTAGCTGACCTGGTTCTGACCCGGTTCTGACCCGGTTCTGATCGTTTAACTGATCACCTGTCTTCTCTCTCAGGGTTTTGTTCCAGAACAAGGCGGGCGTCTGGGAGGAGATTGAGGCAAAGATCAACGTTGAGAACGAAGTCCCCATCCTGAAAACATCCAACAAGGTTCCTCTGCTGCTCCTTCATCAGGAACCAGTCAGCCTCCAACATGAACTCATGTGGAATTTCTCTTCCTGTTGCAGGAAATCACCTCTATCCTAAAGGAGCTGAGAAGAGTTCAACGACAGCTTGAAGGTAAAGAAGGTCTCATCACGCGCTACACGTAGCCCCTCCAGGACTGGTTTCTGGTGAAGGTACTGATCCTGGTGCTCCATCTGGAGGCTTTAGGGTCAGACGTGGTTCATGAGTTTATAAATGGAAAACTACATTAAAACCTAAGGTGTCTTTAACCCTTGTGCATCTTTAGGGACATTTTTGTCCAACTGGGAAGTTTTCCCATGTTGACAGCGTTTGTGTGGATGGTACACCTGTACCTGGATGGTTGTACTTTATTTGGTACATCTCTGTGTTGTTGTAGTAATAAACACCATCGTGGAGCCTGGTGGGAGTCTTCAGGCTGCAGCCAGCGGGACGACATCTGTCCCTCAAACCCGACAGTCCTCCAAGGAGAAGAAACCCACCACCACCAAACCCCGAGCCTCCAACGCCAACGAAAGCACCAAGCGACCCCCTCGTGGCCCCGATGGCGCCCACCACATGGCCTGAGCAGGTCCCCGTAGCACCTTTGGACAGAAGCTAGGTGTCCACTCCTCTGGCAGCTTCAGATCAGACTCAGACGTTAAATGGTCGTGTGTGGGGTCCTCCACAGGCTCTTCAGATGACTCCTCGTTCATCAGAATTATCTGATTGTTCATGAGAAATCTGTAAGAGAACTTCTTTGGGGTTCTGTCTCTGAATTAAAAGCCTGAATTTGCCCGTTTTACAGCACAATCTCTCATAGGCGTGATGAAGTTTCGTGTTTTCAGTGATGTGCTACATTCTGGACTTCCAGATTTTGCTCCAACATCTTGTTGTGATTTGTAAATCCTTAGTGCAGCACGTCGTTGGACAAACTGAGTTCCAGCAGCACAAATCAAAGCCCGGATAGTCTAGGGCGTCCCTCAGAGCTGTGACCTCGGACACGGATGGTTCTGTGAAAGCTGCCGTGGTGTGGACGCGCTGAACCTGTCCACAAATATCTCATCCCCGTCCAGCCATTCAGCCAGTAGAGCATCGTGATTGGCCACAGCGTATCTTTGTAGAACTGCTTCCATGTCGCACAAGCTCAGCAGAACTTAAAGCTCCAAAAACAGCTCACACCAGTATTATACCGAACTGAAGTATGTTATTAACTCTGTGCTTTGAGGCTCTGTTTTGTTGCATTTGATCCGATGATAGACTGTGTTCCTTCGGCTTTCTGTGTATTTCTGAGGGGAACGTCCACGAGGAGGTTCTTTGCTGCTTTCATGCCTCCACTTCACGGACAGGAACCGGCCGTCTGTAACGTCTTTTACCGAATGTTTCTGAGCTCTGACGTTGGGCTCCTCTCCATCTTGCTGTGATTGTGCGTTTGCTTTGAAACTGCTTCAGTTTTGCTGTAGTGGAATGTTGGAGATAACTGTTCATCTCAGATAAATCAGAATATAAAACACATCGTCTTTTTGACCTTTACAAACCCAAAAACATGGTCTGGCAGCTGAAGACCTAAATGTTTCATTGAATGAATGAAAAAAAGTCAAACCCGACTTGGACCTGGTTCCATATGGGATGTTCTACCTCTGGATGGAGAAACTGGAGGTGTACCCTGATTGTGACTCAGTAACTCGAGTGTTGATGGTGATGTGTTAAAATCAGCTGGTTGTCTGTCTGTTTGGTGCTTGAGATCCCATCACCAAGGATAAGGACCATTCTGGAAAAATTCAAATGTGATGACTCGGCTCCTCGTCTGGGAAAACTCCTCAGAATCACTTTGGAAAGGAATGGGAAGAGCCAATCAACGAACTCCAGTTAACTGTTTCTCCTGGCAGAGAAACACCAGAGTAGAACGTTGATTGGTCTGAACCTTTGGGTCTTTGTTCTAAATGAACACTTTGATAGTTTACGGGGGAAGTAGGAAGCGATTCCTCCGAGTCTGGAAGCTAAATCTGAACCCTTTGGGTGTGGAGAGACTTTGGCTCAAGCTAAGGAGTTTAAGTATCCTGGTTTCGTGGTTGAGTGAGAGATAGACCAACTGACCTGGACTTGGTCTGCAGCAATGAGGGCGTTGATCTGGTCAGCTGTGATGAATAAAACCCTTCCTGGTCCATCTACATGCTCTCCTATGGGGATGGATGATAAAAACAGGATCTTGGATACGGATGGTTTAGATGAGGTTCCCCTGTAGGGGGGCCAGGCTCCGTCTTAGACAGAAGGTGAGGTGCAGCTGCTCCTCCTCCTCAAAATGAGAAGGATTTCCAGCACTGGGAAAAGGTCCTGTTGTAGACCCAGAACTTGGTGGATAGTGTGTTGGTCCTGTCTGGCAGGTTAAGTTTAGGGAGAAATCAAACTTGGTCTTAAAAGGCTGAAGTCAGGTTCCAACAATCAAATAAAGCCCGGTTCACGTGGCAGGATTTGAAATATGTCAGAAGTGGCACATGTGGCGATAAAAACATCAGGAACGTGCCGGGCTCTGATCCTACAGGTTCTGGTGTGCAGCAATACGGCAAAATCTCCACGCAAACCCATTTCAAACACGCCCCGGTCAGACCGGGAATCTCACAGAACCTCTCGGGATTAAATGTTACTTCGACGTAATCAAACATGGCGGTGGAAGAACATGCAGCGTGCTTCCATCACCTCGCTTTCTGATTGGCTACCTGTCACATTCAACAGGCTGAACGCTCTGTTGCCCTCAATATCAGCCCAAGACCATCCAACATGTTGAATATCACTGATTTGTGATCGGATGTGCTTCAGAGTGCTCTGAGGATTATCTGATCGTTTTAGAGCCATCACGGTAATCGGGGAGTGCTTAGGGTTGTCAGAAAGGGAGAATCAGGCTAAAAGTCACCATAGTTATCTTGCCACGTGAACCAGGCTTTAGTCCAGTGAACCTGACATCCGTCTCTGTGTTCTGTTTGCTATTCTAGTAGATTTCACACTTTAAATGTACAAAAATGATCCAGTGTGCACCCTTAAACCCAACAGAGGTTGTTCCTATCAACACCTTATCTGACCCTGAAGGCTGGTCCCTGCGTTTATAGAGGTTATGTATTATGATCATTTCAATGGGCAACAAGTTTTGCCATTTTTCATGAATTAGATTGTTTCTGAGACTCAGACAGAAACTTTATTTAATCACAGTTTTAGAGAAGTGCTTTATGAATAAAGTAGTTTTACCTTGTGGGGTCTCCGAGAGACGTGCTGTGGGGTGTGTGTGTGTGTGTGTGTGTGTGTGTGTGTGTGTGTGTGTGTGTGTGTGTGTGTGTGTGTGTGTGTGTGTGTGTGCTGTAGTTGCTGTGTGTTGAGCTGAACTTTGTTTTTCTTTCGTATTTCTTGTTGAAGCAGCTGAGACTTGTCGGTGGGGAGCGCTGCACAGAACCGACTAGGAACTCGCTACGGGGAACTCTGCAGATGCCGCAAGCCCCGGCGTGGTTAGCCTAGCTTAGCATCAAAGTTCAAAATGGCAGGTGAGGTGTGTGTGACGCTACAAGCCTGACTCCATCAGAGGAGCAAAGCTAGACTTTTATTGTGTGGAGTTTCTCAGTTGATTTGAATCAACCTTTATTGACACATGAATCGGTGCACGGGTCATTTCAAAGCATTACCTTTGGTCTTTTAATTAACATACGATGATCTATTGACTCAAATTATAAACGGTATCAGCAGTTTTCAGCAGGTTCTCATCAAAATTAAAAAAACACATGAAAGTTCTACAAATTTTATTCTTCTTTGCTAGTTTTTTTTTACAAACATATGGACTTTTTTAGTTTTGCATAAAACCAACAATAAATGTTTAGACATTTTTTTTACTGCTTGCAGTCTGTTGAATGTGAAAATTATGTTACAACTGCTCTAATCTATGAAAAGTCCAAATCTTTTTACTTTCACCCAACATATATATAAATATCAGAGGTCCGAGGATTGAGCTCTGTGGAACTCCACAAATAAAACACATCTTTCCATCAAATTTTACTCCTAACTGAAAAAACAAAACATATTCCTATATGTTCTATTTATGTTTTATCGTCTATAAAATTTGTCTCACACTGTGTCTCAGACTGCTTCCATCCCTGATGCTAAGCTAAGCTAACGGAGATCATCGTAATCCTAAAAAATAAACAAGGAAAAGAGAATTCCACTGAGTTGCTGCCATGAAATCTTTGGCTGGAAAAGATATCTTAGACCTTTATTTTGTAACGTGCATGTTTCCTGTAGCTTGAACAGGTGAGACTTTGATGCTAGATCACCAAATGTGCACTTTTTCCTTTGACAAACACCTTGTGAATATGGGTGGAGCTTTTACTTATAATTTTATAGGTCGTTTTGTTCTCTGCAGCCACTGAGAATGTATTAATTTATCACCTGAACACAAACATGACTGGCTACTGCTGTGATGATGTAACTGCTGCTGCAACAGGTGACAGGTCATTGGGGCTACATGCATTTTGTGTTTTGTTGCGGTGCATGTAGACGTGAACATACAAGCTGAACAGACCAAGCAAAACCAAACATGTCTTCTGTTGTCTACTTTTTTTACAGCTTTTGATCAGATGACGGTCCTGCTGACGGCCGCGTGTTTCTAATGAATTCTTTATTCGTTTTTCACATGTACTTCTTCATCAGCAGCAGGATTTCTTTGTATCACCGAGTCATTTGTAATAAACTGATTTCATGCACCTTTCTGTTGAACTTCTGATGCTTTTTGTTTGTGATGAAACATTTTTCATTATGGAATTAGGGCTGGGCGATAAATCAAAAATTTATCGTTATCGAAATTTCTGACTCTAACGATATCGTTTTTCCCATGTCAATAAATTCAGTAATAAAAAATGAAAAGATATGTGTAGGTTGGCGACGTTCATGTCCCTTTAAGAAGCTGTACCACCTCGAGTCACATGACAACGTGACTCAACGTAATACACGTGACAGCCCCATCTAGTGGACAACATTTGTTTCTGCGCATACATGTAGTTATCGTCCATTTATCGTTATCGAGGTGAACTTCTCAACATATCATGATATTGATTTTAGGCCGTATCGCCCTTCCCTAGATGGAATCAAATAGACGGAGTGTTGCAGCTACCCTGATAGCCACAGCCTCCCTGAATGAGTCCGGTCTAGGGGGTTGGATTCCAACCAGAGGTCAAACTTTAGATCCAGTAGAAGTTGGGAGGGTTTAGTTCCTGTTGCAGAACAGTAGACCAGATTGTCCGCTCCTGTAGAGCGGCTGAGAGGGTCATAGGAAGTTGTCTAGTCCACGTGTGTTTTGTGGACCTGGAGAAGGCTAGACGTCAATTTAAGGGCCAACGGGTTCATCTACAGTTACCGGCAGCTTGTGGAGCGGGGGTTTGCATCCTGGGACGTGAGAGGTGCTCCAACACTCTTTGTTGTTGTTTTCTTCTCATCCAACATGTTTACATTAGCTCAGGCTAGTGGTAGCAGTGGTTCCTGCTAACGTTAGCAGTATTGGGCTAGCATTGTTCTATGATTAGCATAATCGTGACTGTTTATAAGTGGGTTGGGACATGGGTTAGGGTTCTACAACCGGGGTGAGAATCAGCTCGGAGGTTCTTGAGGTCAGGGTTTGACCTGAGCTGTTCCTGAGTGATCAGGCTCAGAGAGGTCAGGTCTATCATCAGCGGGGAGCTCAGAGTAAAGCTGCTGCTCCTCCTCATCAAAAAGACTCAGCGGAGGTGGTTGCATCCCATTGGTAAGCCTCCCGGTTGGCTCCCTCTGGAGGTTTTCCACGAGCACAGAGCAGAGCCCAAACTCACTGGTGGGGTGATCCATCCTCCCTGGCATCCAAACACCTTGGGAGCCCTCCTGGAGGAGCTGGGCGTTGAGGAGAGGGAGGTCGTGGCGTCTCTCCTGGACCAGTTACCTCCACCACTTGGACCAATGGTGGAAAACGGATGGATGTCATTGTTCTTGTTTTTAAAAAAAAGCCCACCCTCTACTATCTTATCAAATGAGATTTCAAACTTTATTCCACCAAGATCATTTCAAATTAAAAGCTCAGAACATGCAAATGTTGCATTGATTACTGAGAAAAACATTCAGAGGTAAATAAATAAATAACATTTCTCCAAAAATACCAGTAAAAACAACGTAAAACATCTGCTGGTTGTTTTCAGGAGTCCGCGGTTGCTGGTGCTCTAACTGTAACCATCTGGGATGTCCTCCAGTCAAGAGCTCATCCCAGGTGTGTTCACTGTTCACCTGCAAATCTGAATCTTTTAGACTCCGCCCATCAACAGCTCCTGTGAGTCCGCTCCCTCTGCAGGTCGACCTGAACAAAAATTACCTACTGATTTCTCTCAGGACACCTAAAGCATCCCTTAATAAGGTGGATCCTGATGGTCTCACCTGTCACCTGCTGGTGTGACTCTGTGACCTCACTGCTGACATCATCAGGAGGCCAGCGGAGCTCTCCGCTCTCCACCTCGTCTGCATCTGTGGGCTCCACCACGATGGACGGGAGACGCTTGGAGAGCTTTGGAAAACGCTCTTTAGAGTCTGGACACACCTGGAGAGGAGGGGGAGGAGCTGACCAATCAGGAGCCTGACTTCTTCTCGTTATTATTATTATTGTTATTGTTAATAATTTCACTAAAATGACAAAATAATCCTGTTTGAAAGTTTTTTCCAGGATTTTCTGCATGACTGCAGTTCATTTTAATTCTCTAAATCTGCCTTTCTTTTAAAATTAAATGTCCCACCTTTATGGATAATGTTTCCTCTCCTGAGGCTCCGCCCACTGTGTACTCACAGCTGTTCATTACCTCGTTGGTCATCCCAGCCAATCAGAGCGTTGGGGACACAGGAGACAGGAAGTTCTCTGTTAGCTGCAGACACAACAGAAATCCACACCTGGATAAATTATTCAGATTCTCACCTGGAAATGTTTAGTCTGACACCATGTGTGATGTCATCATCTGCCACCCAAACCATTCTGAGCTTCTGTATGTTTTATTGGAATTCTGTGTTTGTTTACATGAGTTTGAGTCTAGCAGGAAGTTCTTCTCATTTCCACAGAAATGACTTTATAATGTGAAACCGACCAGTTAGAAAGATTCCAAAGGTCCGTTTCCACTGTCGGAACTTCCAGGTAATTTTACGGGACCTTCATGGTAATGGTACCAGGTGCCCTCCCGGATGACAGAGCTTCTCACCCTATCTCTAAGGGAGAGCCCAGACACCCTGTGGAGAAAACTCATTTCGGCCGCTTGTATCCGTGATCTCGTTCTTTCGGTCACTACCCAAAGCTCGACCCTTTTCCGACTCAAGACCATGGTCTCGGATTTAGAGGGGCTGATTCTCATCCCACCTGCTTCACACCCGGCTGTGAACTGCTTCAGCGAAAGCCGGAGATCACGTTCTGACGAAGCCAACAGGACCACATCATCTGCAAAAAGCAGAGACCTGATCCTTAGGCCACCAAAACGGATCCCCTCACCACCTTGGCTGCACCTAGAAATTCTGTCCATAAAAGTTATGAACAGAATCGGTGACAAAGGGCAGCCTTGGCGGAGTCCAACTCTAACGAGCCCGACTTACTGCCGGCAATGCGGACCAAGCTCTGACACTGGTCGTACAGGGACCTAACAGCCCGTATCAAGGGGCCTGGTACCTCATACTCCCTCCAGGACCCCCCAAGGGTATAGAGCTGGTCCAGTGTTCCACGGCCAGGATGAAAACCACATTGCTCCTCCTGAATCCGAGGTTCAACAATCAGATGGACCCACCTCTCCAGAACCCCTGAATAGACCTTACCAGGGAGGCTCAGGAGTGTGATCCCCCTGTAGTTGGAACACACCCTGAAGTCTGCCAATCCATTGGATCTGCCCCTGATGTCCATGTGATATTGCAGAGCCACATCAGCAAACACAGCCCTAACATCCAGAGTCCTAAGGAACTCCGGGTGGATCTCATCCACCCCCGGAGTTCCTTGCTACCAAGGAGCTTCTTGACCACCTCAGTGACCTCGGCTCCAGAGATCGGAGAGCCCAACCCAAAGTCCCCAGACTCTGCTTCCTAACTGGAAGGACCAGAATCTCCTCACAGCCGTATGGATGATAATGATATGATACCAGCCAAACAACCTGAGCACAACGGCTGAGAGGACAGAGCCATCTGATTTTCCCTGTCACCCCCCCCCCCTTCCCAGAAATATCCTGAAACTGACGTTCACACAAATCTCTTAAAACTGTAGGAGACTGGAAACAGAAATCCATCAGGTCCCAATGATGTAGACCTGATTTCTATGAACAGAGGCTGTTCAGGAGGCTGTTTAAAAACAGGAATTATTTATAAATGTTTCACACATTTACACCCTGGTTTTATCCTCTGCAGGTTTACCGTCATTTATAATATATAAAAATCCCCATCTCACCCTCCACGGGTGGTCTCGTCCTCCCAGGCTCAGGAGTTGAGGGTTCTTCAGTCTCTTAGCTGTTCTAGGAACTGCTAAGATAAAGTTTATATATATACATACATATATATATATATATATATATATACTCTGAAGCAAAAACAACGAGCTGTTGTCCAACATTAGGAGAATGTTCAGAGCTGAACGAGTCTGGAGGATGACGACGGTCCAGCAGAGGTCGCTGTTGCTTCTCTAGTTGGGATTCCAGAATGGAAAGCAGGAGGAGATCAGACAGGTGAGACTAGATTCAGCAGGTAAGACAAACCTGTGGAAACTTGTGGATTATTCAACACCAGTAACCAGTTACTTTTTCCAGCAGAGAAACTCAACCTGGAGACGTCGCGGCTGATGTGTTGCCATAACAACCGCCACTTTGGCACCTAACAGGAATATCATCAGAATGCTTCTGGAATAATTTAAAGATGAACTTTTTTTTGTTTCCCTGAGCAAAAAACAAGCAGGAGCAAAACTCAGAGACGAGAAAACAGGATAAACATCAACCTGGACCTGGTTTAGATCAGCTGGTAGGTAGACAGGAACCAGAGGCAGTCAGAGGGAGAAGAAGTGACTCACCTGGTGGTGATGATGATGATGATGATGGTGGTGATGAAGGGGATGATGATACAATAAGTGCTGAACGG